>RXID01015353.1:0-54900 GCA_005019695.1 Trichopus zeylanicus subsp. travancoricus
TTAGCCATATAAATTCGCTTAGAGCATTGGATAGTCCAAATGGCATCACTAGCTAGTTGTAGAGGTGATCTTTAGTCTTGAAAGTAGTCTTCCACTCATCGCCAGGACAAATACAAATCTGGTGATATCCACTTCGTAAATCAAGTTTGGTGAGTACCACCGTACCTTCTAACCTGTCAAGCATGTCGTTAAGGCGTGGAATGGGAAAACAATACTTGACCGTTATTTTGTTGATAGTGCGGCTATTCATATACATTTGCCAACTCTCATCTTTTTTTAGGAATTAATAATGCAGGAACTGCACAAGGACTTATGCTCTCTCGAATCAAATCTTTAGCTAATGGCTCATCAACTTATCATTGTAATTCTTTATATTCAATTGGGCTCATATGATAGTGTGGTAAATTAGGTAAACTAACTCCAAGTATCAAATTGATGTGGTGTTGAATATTTTTTATAGGAGGCAATTCATCAAGTAATTTATTATGAGATAAATTAGTAAAATCAGTAATTACCTCTTGAACTTTGACTAGAATCTTAATAGTTGCGTCAAATTGACCCTTGACAACAAATGCCACTATGAAATTTGGCTTCTTGATCTACTCAAAAAATTCTTGACCATTATACTAATGAAAAATAGCTTGTTCTCTTTAGTAACATGATTATTCTCCTTTGATGAAGATTGTAACACCAACCTGAATTTTTTTACCAAACCACTAAAAGACGAAAGCATTATTTTGATCCTTATAGGTAACATCAAAGTCATAATATCATGTTCTTTCTAATAAAATATGACAAGTTTCCATATCCATTACGTTATAGACAATTAAATCTTTGTAGTTCTTTTCGATCGACAAATGAACTTTATAAGTTTCTAGCACTTGAATTTTCGATCCTTTCCGATGCTCAAGTTTAATATTTTCAGCAAAGTTTTATGTCATTGAGAATCATCTGATTTTTTTTATAGTGAGTAATAATCGTTGAATCATGCATGTTATTTTTTCCTCCTCATTTTTTCCCTCAATTTCAGCATTCTCGTAAATATTTTTTTTCAAAAGCTTGTTGATCCATTCAAGTGAAATCGCCTCCGGATCAGGCTCCCCTGCCGACTACTAGAGGCTCCCGATGGAGGTTATCGTCACTTCATTCGCTGAAATCGCTCCTAGATTTGGCTTTTCTAGGTTCTCGCTCGTACACGTGCAGTGGGGGTGGGTCGCGAACTTGCATGCCGCACCTGGGTGACTAATAATGATGTGCTGCATCATTTGCCCCTTTATTATATTCTTTGTAAGTCTTCTATTCACATCAAATTCTTTCGTTGAATGTATGATGTTTCGACCGTGTTCAACATGCATTGATGCCGGGTGTTTTTGTGTGTGTGTGGCCCGGCCCAGTAAGCATGACAACCTGCCCTACTGACGCTGAATTGGGCTTTGCTTGATTTGCCATCTCACGGATCTGCCTTGGGCCCGCATCCATTGGTCCGTCCAGCTGAATGTAGATGGTTAAGTAATTAAAATATAGTTTTTCTCTACAGGATAAAAATAAAATAGCAGAATTACCCCGGCCGCGCAATCAGTTTGGTTTCGTATCGGAATTAGGATCAAGTTCAAAACGATATAAAAAAATAATTTAATTAAAATTTTAGTATTTACTTGTTGATCTGACTAGCTAATTATTTAAATTTTTTTTAGATTATTTTACCCTCAAGCTATTTTCGTTTTCTGGATCATTCTGCTGCTTTCAAAAAGTCTTTCTCCGGTTCCAAACTTTAGCCAGGGTTTTCAGCCCCACCGCAACTTCCTCGATTGGATCTAGCGGAGCCTCCACGGCGGCGTCCTCGATCTGATATGGCGGCGAGTATGGCAACTCTAGGGTTTCGATCCTGAGATCAGCGGGAGGAGGAGGGACGACGACGGACTCGATGGATGGATCAAGGACGTGGTGGCGATGGAGGTTAAGGTTGAAGGAGCAGAGGCCGTCGAGGACTAGTGACTGGGAGCGGGACAACTTCCGGGTGGGCTCGCCTTCAGGGTGGTGGGCGTCCAATTGGTGGAGGAGGTTGGAGGTGACGGCGATGGTGCGAATGATGAGGTTAAGAACGACAAAGAGGACGACAGGAGTGAACTAGTTGTGGATCGGCACGCTTGCAGACGAAGAACTACAGGGGCTAATTGCAGACGAAAAAAGGCGGAGAAGGATGGAGATGGGGTCTGCTGCGGGTGAAAGGCAAAAGTAAAGAGAAAAGGATTTTAATAATCTTATATTTTAAATTAAATTAAATTATATAATATTAATCTGAGTAAATTTTAAACATTTAAATAATAAATCAGAATAGAATACCTAATTTTGAAATCAAACTCAGCCGAGGGCGGATGTAAAAAACTAGAACTTAGGGCTATTTTGTACTTGAGAATTTGCGCGAGAAAAAAACACTTTTACAAATGGGCCGAGAAGGATACCCGCCAAAATGGGTCTTTGTTTTGGGCCGGGAAGAACGAGTTGGGTCCCGATCGCCCAAGCACAAATCGCAGCGGAGCTGAGAGAGTGAAGCGGGCGACGAGCCGGCGGCAAAGTGATGGCGGCGGCGGCGGTGGAGGAGGAGAGCGCGGTCAAGGAGCCCTTGGATCTCATCCGCCTCAGCCTCGACGAGCGCATCTACGTCAAGCTCCGCTCCGACCGCGAGCTCCGCGGCAAGCTTCACGTACGCAACCCTAGTTCTTCTTCTTCCTTTTCTTCTTTGTTTGAGTTCGTCTCTAGCCTTTAATAAATCGATTTTTTACCCTTTCTGATTGTTTGCCTATAATGTCTAAAAGTCAAGTTTTTTGTTCGCTAGGGTTTTGCTTTTCGGTCGAAGTTTTACGGGTTCTTGACTTCAGTATCTGTTTTTGTTACCTTCTTTTTAGATTTACGATTACTTAGGTCTGAAGTTGCAGATCAACGATTTTTTCCCATGGGACTTAAAAAAATAGAGTGGAATGATCGACAATTTTGTTTAAATTTGAGGCAGTTCGCAAAACTGGGTTTGCTGGTCTGATTAAATTTCAATTTTTAGTATTTGGAATTTATCTGTTGTGTAAGACTGCTTGGTAAAGATTGAGCTGAAGATTAGTCTTTCATGGGATATCTCTGTACAGTGGTTAATTTCCTGTCAGGTTAGATCACGGAGGGTTTCCAGGTTTTTCTTTGTTTCACTGTTTATGCTTAGTGATTATAGAGCTTGTAAGACTTGCTTGGACAAAGAGTTATATCGAGTCTAGCTTTAATATTTTCTGTTCTTCATCAGGCTTATGACCAGCATCTGAACATGATTCTTGGGGATGTTGAAGAAACAATCACTACTGTTGAAATTGATGATGAAACTTACGAAGAAATTGTTCGGGTGGGTCTTTTGAGCTTCCACAGGTTCCTTGCGTTTCTCCGTTGTTTCAATTTTATGTGCACTGTCATATGTTAGTGATGAGTCACTATAGAATTTGGGATGTTGGATTTGAAGTGATTATTGTGTTTATCGAGCTGATATGTATCATTTCTTTCTAATTTTATGGCACTTCGTTTTTGCCATTTTAATTTTGGAGTTAGGAGGGTTATTACCTACTGAGATGAAGTTCATTTTTGTACTTCAGCTGAGTAGGTAATAAATAGTTTTTGAAAAAAATTTCACTTTTGTTTGTTAATGTTGGTAATAGATGCTGTTGCTGAGAATCACAATAACTATTGTGGATACCTAAGGGAAAATATTGAGGCTTGCTTGATGAATCATTTTGGCCATCCATCTCTGTTAAAGTTGACTATATTTTCTGTCATTTGTGCTCTATATCCATATTCCATATTACCTTAAGCTTTACACTGGGCTTTGTCTAACCACTTTACTTGGGGATGCTTTACATGGAACTTGTGTTTTTCTCATGATTATTTCTCCTATTCCACATTTTTGTGTTGGTCCAATGTAATGGTTGCAACACTAGCTCGGTTGTTTTAAAATTTTGACAATGTATTCTCATACCAAATTTATATCTTTCTCTTGTTTATGGCAATGAGTGATAAAATAAGATCCCATTCTTCAGGTTGAATACTTTTATAACAGTTGTGCACCTCCCGTTTTTGTTCCAGTCAAAGATGGTAAAATTATGAGCTGGATTCATTAATATATCCACAAACTGCATCAAAAATATGCTTTTTAGTATCGTTGAGTGTTAGATTCTTATTCTACTGGTAGCTTCTGCAAATAACAAATATGTTGAATGTGGGAATTTTGCATGAAACCACCTCTATTATGGATTAGTTGTGAAAATTGACCCACATCATTTTTTTATTTTTTAAACTGCCACTTGCCCCATTTTTTCCTAGCAGAAAGAATATTTGAGAATGTTAAATTCAGAATGCTGTAAGAGAGAATTTTTTGCAAAAATGACCTTAAAGTTTTTTATGAGAACTGTATAACCGTGCAGAACTGCATAGAAATACAACTGAGACACTGATAGTATTGAAAATTTAAGGGTATATTCATAACTTTTCAGAATATTCTTTCTCCATTGCATCTGTTTCCAAACAGTAGACCTCCACAGTAACATTGATGAAGAACTGAAATCTTCAACATGATCGGACTAATATTGGCACCCAATGTGTTTGATATTTCTTCTCAATTCTCTATTTTCTGGAATATTTGGAAGCATTAGTTGCTCTGTTTGTTGAAATCTTCAATTACAAATCTTTGCAACTGAAATGTCTGTTCTGTACTTTTGCAGACCACAAAGCGCACTGTACCATTTCTGTTTGTCAGAGGAGATGGTGTGATACTGGTTTCACCGCCGCTACGGACTGCATGATAAGCAGCTGTGGTAGCATCAGCTAGCTTTTGTGACCAAAACCATCAGTTTAGTGCGTTCAATACATCTGATGGCTTAATTTGTCTCATTTACCAAGCAGATTTGTCATTTTCTGTAAGGCCAAGCGATATTGAAGAATTGTTTAAGTTTTGGTACGCATATATATTGCAATTAATGTGATCAAAGTAGTGTGGATGCACGAGCTATGTGATGTCTTTATGATGATGGATCATGGTCCATTTCTTGGATGTGGAAAATGACTATTTTGCAAAGTGATTGTAAATTTTTTTGTTAAAATGCTAACAATATGCACTTCAGTTAATTATATTTGTTTCTAGCTTAAGTGGGTTTTCTTTGATAAATATGATTACAACTGAAGGATTTAATCTACTCATAAACATGATTCTTGAACCAATGGTTAAAAGTTAAAACAATAATTGAAAGGCAATTCCAGTAGAAACTCTAATCAATTATAACCTTACTAAAATTCCAGTCACTTGAAAACTTTCCACCAACAGGACACTGGAATTGGATCAGAATACCAAGGTGGGAGATGCAAAAGTATTGCACAACATAAAAGTCTCAAGCAGCTCAGCTGCACATATTAGTAAGCAACTCGGTGAACATAAGAGTTTTTGTTAGCATTTTTACAGAAAACAGAACAAGGCTGAATCCATGTCTATCAGGGTTGACAGTGGTGGTCTTAGCAACAAAGTCATGCTTCAGGTATCAAGGGGGTACCCTTCCAATTCACGTGCGTTTCGGGGGAACATATTGAACGTTGTTATCAGCACAAAGAGCCTGCACACGTATAAATATATACGATTTCATGTTATTGAGAGAACCCAAAAACACCAAATTGAATTAGTAGAGATGGCTAAAGTATGGTTTTACATGCCTGATATTCCTCAGGGAGTTCCTCTGAGACTGCAAGTGTGTAACACCCAGGGATAAACCTTCCTGTGGATGGTAGACCAAATTTCATATTGACAATCAAGTTTATTCAATTGTTTTGTTGTAGGAAAAAGATTGAAACAAATCAGACAAGATAAATAGAACAATATGGAAGGAAAACAAGGTCTACTACAGTAATAACTTGTTTGTGACTTGGGCATTACAGTTAATGATCAATTTGTCTTGAGTCCATTGTGGTCCATGTGCAGAGAAATAACTAAAAAAATGCACAGAAGTTTGACCACTGGTAGTTTGATACTGAGTGCACTCACTCTTTTTTCTTTTTCTTTTTTTTGTGGAGTGATATTAAGTGCAGTCAAAATAAGTGATTGGTAAAGGCTGAACTAACCAAAACTACTTTAATCTGGAAAGCACTTAGCTGCTACAAGAATGATAAACACTGAAGCATCTACAAGAACTGATAATTATCTAATCTGAGCCTCACTGGAACACTTGTTAGACCACTGGTCCATCGGTAAAGCTAAATAAAAAACATGACAAGACTTCAAAATTGAAATGAAAAGCAGTCAAAGCAAGGAAGAATGACTTCTAAACTATGTGCACATGATTTCACAGAGTAATATTTACCTGCATCATACTGTTGATAAACATAAATACGCATGCTTTGCACTTGTAAACATATTGACTGATCAGCATTTTTAACTTACCAATTCTCAGCCAGCGAGCAGCCCAACTTCTACTTGGATCCATGACAGAAATAATCCTGAGAAAATAGGAACAAGAAACAATTTTGTTTTATAATACTCCTCAAACTTTAAAAAAGAACTTAAGGAACATAAATAGTTGAAGCTAATTATTGCGCTAAATATCAATATCCACTATAATTCATGATGTATTAAAAAAATACAAGAGATTTACGTAATTCGTTTTACGACCTACTTTACAAACGAAAACGATCTACATAATATTTTATTGATGAAAAAAAAGAGGCGATTATAATGATGGAGGTAAAATTCCAATATCACCAATTCTCACAAGATACTAACTAGCCTAACAGTCACAAGACATTTTAAGAGTTTTGATCTATATCTCTTTATTTCACTTTATTAAAACGCTTAAATGAATAGAGTATTCATACAAGTGGTATAACTGAATTTAAGTTCAAGTAGGAGATTGACTCAAATAAGAATTTCACTAATCCACGTCTTGTCTTCTAGTAGGGGACAAATTTAGAGAACAATTAGATCCATTAAATTATTTTCTAATATGAATTCTAATTTAATCAAAACTCTTCGGAAAATCCAGATTTGAGACATAACTAAATCAACAATTTCCACTTGGCTCGAATCCTCTTTTTGTTTGAATTTGAATTTTCAACAAATGTCATCGCTATTGTTTCATAGGGTAAGATCAACGAAATTGAACATTTATCAAATCCAAATAGAACTTAAACTTATCAATCGGAATCACTTAAATCAACATATCTATAGGATTTTTTGAAACATGAATCTTTTATAAAAAAATATCGCCCTTTTCAATTATATTCTGAATAAAGTGAGATCGAATATCTATGTACTTTAATCTGACATAATACATTTGATTTTTTGTAAAGTATATACCACTCTGTCTGTTGCAAAAAATAGGAAGAACACATTCAGAAAAATCAACTTTATTTGTCAAACCTTTTAACTATAGAGTTTCTTTGACTGCTTCTGTAACTACTATATACTCGGACTTTATTGTAAATAATACTACAGTTGACTATAAGGTACACCTCCAACTAATAAAACCACCACAAAGAGTGAATAACCAGTGAGGGATCATTGTTGATGAAGATTTTCAACATAATCTGAATTGACATAGCCAACAATTTTGGCATGTTAGACTGTGTTCTTATCAAAATATAAGTCAATATTAAGAATATATTTGATATATCTTAATAACCATTTCATAGTTTGCCAATACGTTTTTTCTAAATTAGTCATATAACAACTAACAACGTTGACTGCTTAGACAATATCAAGTCTTATGTATACCATAATATACATTAGACTTCCAACAACACTTGAAAATAGAGTATTCTCCAGATATACATACTCCTCATCTGTAGAAGGACATACTTGAGCTGAAAACTTGAAATAAGATACCAAAAGAGTACTAACGAATTTTGAATTCTGCATGCGGCAACTTAAAATGATCTTTTCAAGATATTCTCGAAATACTTGTTCTGTTTAAACCATAACTTATCATTTTTCGATCTCGATCAATTTTCATACCGATAATCTTTCTTACAGCACCTAAATTTTTTATCTCAAATTTCTTTTTCATTCTAACATTTAAATCATTAAGTACAAATATGTCTTGAATAGCAATAAAAATATCATCAATATAAAGAAATAATATAATAAATGAATTATTGGTATGTATTTTAAAATAGACACAATAATAATATTTGCAATGGATAAAACCTTGTCCTAATATAAAACTGTCAAATCTTTTATACCATTACTTTAAGACTATTTCAAAATATAAAATGATTTGTTCAACTTGTATACATAATTTTTTTTGTTTTCTTGAATGAACCCTTCAGACTATTGTATAAAAATCTCCTCTTCTAATTCTCCATGTAAAAAAACAGTTTTGACATCAAACTATTCTAACTCAATATTATAAAAAATAATAAAAATAAGTAGAAAACGAATAGATGTGTGTTTAATTACAGAAGAGAAAATTTCATTAAAGTCAACACCCCCCTTTGTGAATACGCTTTTACAACTAAACGGGTTTTGAATTTAATATCATCTATTTCAGAGAAATCTTTTTTCTTTCGAAATACCAACTTACAACCAATTACTCTTTTATCTTCTGGTAATTTCAGCAAGTCCTAAGTATAATTTCTTTGAACGGTATCCACCTCTTTATTCATATCAACTTATTGTTGAAAAAATTCATATTCTGCATTACTTTTTTGTAAGAAGAATGATCACCATTATTCGTAAATAAAGTAAAAGCATGATCACCATTGTCAATAAATAAAGCAAAAACTACCATATCATCAAAATTATACATTTCGGGTGGTTTTATATTTATTTGAGATCTTCAAAGTGGAGTATTTTCAAAAATTTTAACTTGATTCTTAAAATTTTCTTGAGAGTTCAGTACACTCTAAATATATTCTTTTGAAGGAAGTACATACTCCATCTCCACTTGCATTATATCATTCGGATTTTTTTGCAATAATTATATTAAAAATAGTAGAATCCCACAGACGATAACTCTTATTACTTTTGGCATAATAAAAAAAATACACTTTTTGAAACATGCATCTAACTTATTCTTGACCACATATACAAAGGCATACCAAACAAAAATATTTAAATAAAAACAATTTACAGGTTCAGCAGTTTATACCTCTCCAGGAGTTTTGTAAACAATGACTGTCTGAAAAAAGCGATTCACAATAAAACATGTTGTATTAGCTGTTTCTGTCTAAAAATCGTTATCAAGATTAGCTGCACTAAGCAAATTACGTGCTTTTCTCAACAAAATTCTGCTCATCCTTTCAGCCACACCATTTTGTTGAAATTTTGCTAAAATGGTAAAGTGGTGTTCGATGTTTTCATTTTCGCAAAATTTGAAAAATTATGTTGATTTGCATTTCCGTCATTACCACTTCTGAGATATTTGATTTTTTCTTAGTCCTTTTTTCAACTGAAATTTTTTACCATTTGGAAAAAAAATATTTTAACTTTGTAATGCAAAAAATGAATCAACACTTTTCTATAAAAATCATCAATAAAACTAGTAAAATAATGAGCATCAGATTTTGACGAAATAGGAAAATGGCACACATCAGAATAAATATAATCAATTAAACCTTTAGTGTAATGAATACTGATGTTAAATTTTATCTTGAATTGTTTACCATAAAGACAATACTCACAAAAATCAAATTTGTACGAGTTGAGGTCTTTCAACAATTTTTTTTTATTGAGCTCAGTTAAAGCTTACTTACTGATATGACCGAGACAGATATGTCATAAGTGGATTAAATCAGAAGAAACTTAAGAAATTGTTACTCTACGTTTAACGATTTTTCCTACTAACTCATACAGATTTTCATATTTTAAATCTTTCATTACTATTAATGAGTTTTTACTAACCTTAAGAATACCTTTAGCAGAATACTTATAACCAGTATAATCCAAAACACTCAAAGAGATCAAATTTTTTTTCAAATCAAGAACATATTTAACGTCAGTAAAATTCTTAATAATATTATCAAATATCTTAATTTTGATTGTTCCAACTCCACCAGTTTTGCATAGGTTGTTGTTACTCATCAAAACTAAACCACCATCATAAAACTTCATAGTCTTCAAATCAATTTTTATTTGGATACATATAGTAAGAACAGCCAGAATTAAAACAGGCAGAATTAAAACAGGCGCATTGACTCTCATGATCCATTGTTGGTTTTTTACTTGATTTCCTGCAATTTTGATATGAGGGTTTGAGTCTTTCTGATTGTCCTAGGATTTTTCGGGCATTATACTCTTGTGAACCCTCGGTCGTGGTAGTCGTTATGAATTCTGATGTTCATTCGCCGAAGGCTGGTTAGTCACGCTAGCCTCACAATGGGCATGACTTTTTCATGTACCTGCTGAGTTCTGGCTTCACATCGAGAAAACAATCAGGACCGTGAGTTACCTCAAGAGGCCTTGTTGCAATATTTGAAAGGGAGGTGGGGGAGTAGGCCCCTGTGGTATATCATGCTTTCTGCCTATGCCATGTCATAGCATTATTGAACTACTATTTTGATAACGAGTTGACTAGAATACTTCAGTGGCCTAGAAACTCGTTAAAAAGTCAATTAGAGTCAAAAGGAGGGCTTATAGTCAAGCACCCGTAGACTGAGCGTTAAATCTAGTCTCCTTTTGGATTTCATCCAGGATGATGTTTTCTTAATATTGTTTTTCTTTGGGATTTTATAATGCTAAAATTTGGGGCTCTAATGCAGTAAGGGTAATATATGTCTATTGCTGTTGTTATAAGATAGGGGATGAGATTTTATAGAGTAATCTGGAAACAGGTGCATTGCTGAACTATGTAAAATTCTCATACCTTCTCTTTTTTTTCTTTTTAATCTTCAGATTTGTTTACTAAATTTTGAATTTGATTGCTTGAATCTCCACACTACTATCATATTTATATGCAGACATAAACCTTCATCTTAATGACAAGTTTAGGTTCAAGCCCTCAGTGTTTTTTTTAAATGTATGGTGTTCTTGTTAGGCAAAGCCTTTACTTTTATTTCCTTTTGCAAGTTTCCCTCCACAATTTTGGTGATTGTAATCACTGAGACGGAAGGACATCGATGTGAGATTGGTTGTTTGTTAGGCATCTTGTCAATTACATTAAGGTAACTGTTGTACAACGGGATCAATAATTGTATTAGTTAACTTCTCTATAGGTGGTGAAAACTAGCTTTTAAAGCTTGAGGCTGATATCTTGGTTTTTTTAAACAGCATATGCCAAGCTAGAAGCTTAAGAAAAAGCATCAGATGGATACCTGATTAATAGTGTTTGGGACTAAAAACAGGAAAAGTTACAGAATTGGGTAACTGTGGTCATTAATATCTCACTATTAGGAAGTCAAAAGTAAAACATTACGTTGTAAACAAAAAAAAATTGGTGAAATGAGTGGGATGATATGTTGAATTTTTAATAGTGGAGATTTTATCTTTGCCATTGGATGACTCTCAAGTAAAAACATTCAAGAAGTTGTATTTAAAAGTTTCTATACATTTCGGGCATAGGAGTATATAGATTTCTGCATTTGAGAATTGCCCATTTCTCTGAACAATTTTATATTGAAATAAACAGCTAAAACACTAGAACAATGTTTGGAGTGACTAGTGGACAAAAGAACTCTGGATTTGGACTATGTCAATGGATTACACTACATGTTTAACTTTGGAATTCTATTGATTTCCAGCTTTAAGTTGAGTTAATTTGTGACTTATAAGGAAGAAACTATTTGGGTGAACCTCTTTATCTGTTCGAGGATTAGGTGATCTAGTTATACAGTTTGCGAGGAAAATGCTGTGAGATTGTAAAAGGTGTACGAAAGTGCATTTAGGGAACAAGAGAATGTCCTTTGTAACGATGATTTGTTTTGCCAGAAAAGGAAAAATGGACTTCAAGAAAGCCATTGATATGTGATAACTTTTATTGAACAATTAAATGTCCCTAGAACCTGACATTTTTTTTTTGTTTGTTAACAAGTCTCAGTGACCCTATTTTTCTGTGAAATGCAATAGGTGCTTGAATTTTGGTAGCATCATATGGTCCACTGATACTGCTTCATTTCTGCAAGTGAAATTCTGTTAACCTTGCATTTTCAAATTTTTTGGCATATTCAGCTGTTCATGGAAGTTCTAAATTAGAAGGTTTAGACCATGGAAGAGTCAGTTTATAGGTTTTATGTTCAGGAGAGTTGGTTCTAGTGTCTTTCCTTCCTCATTTATATTTCTGAAGGTACTTAGGTCTGTTCAGGAGAGCTGGTTCTAGTGTCTTTCCTTCCTCATTTATATTGTTGAAGGTACTTAAGTCTGTTCAAGAGAGCTGGTTCTAGTGTCTTTCCTTCCTCATTTATATTTCTGAAGGTACTTAAGTCTGTTCAGGAGAGCTGGTTCTAGTGTCTTTCCTTCCTCATTTATATTGCTGAAGGCACTTCAAAGTGGTGCAATGTCTGGCCGAAGCAATTTCAAATAACTTACACAGCAATATAATAGATGTATAAGATTCATGAAACAAACAAATCTACCAGCTCATATTAGAAAAGCCCTTATAATCTATTGCAGCTGGAAACTTGAAACTTTGTTGAACACATACAATTTCTGAAATAAAGCAGGTTCATTATTTCCATAAACACAAAACATGTCAATTGTTTTCAATAACTCATCTAGAAAACAATCAATGAATAGTGGCATTCAAGTTGAGTTCTTTTGAGGATTGGAGTTGCATTGTTTTACAAGTTAGTAGAAGGCCAGTTGATAAGTGTTTTATAAAGGTTGGTTGTTATGGTGTAATAAGATGAATCAAACTTGTGTTGGTGGATATTTACTCTACCTTTTTCTTTTGGATTTCAACAGGTTCTTTTATCCTTTTTAACATATTCTACAATCCAATCAAATGGTTGCAATCCATTTTGAGCAAAACCTACTCAGTAGTTGTCCCTTGGCGTCTTCCATCTTTAGATCACAAACTCATTCCTTTTCTCCTTGTCATATCGTTTTATACTTGCCTCCCTTCTCGTCATTTCTTCCCATCCAGATTTTGACCTTTAGGGCTTTTTTAGGGTTTTTATTCTTTAATTTCTGGTGATATATGTTGGCTTTCTAGTTTGTTTGTGGAATTTTTTTAAAATTGTTTTATTTTAATGCATGCTTTAGGTTTTTAAAGGAATTTATTTTTGTTTGGATTGTTATTATAGTGTTGATATTATGTATATGTGTTGTTAATTTACTTTCTTGATACTTGTTCTTTCTTCCCATTGAATTTCTCCAAATTTTTGGTTTTCATCTTTTGAGTCTTTAAAATAATTTTTAATTATAAAATATTTGAAAGCAAAACATTGCTATTCCATCTTTTTTCTTCAAATGTTTTCATTTCTATTATGCAACATCAAAACGGCCAAGAAATTTATGATAACACGAGAAATAAGTTCCTATCATACATCAGAGCATAAATTTAAAAAAAGGAGAAAAAAATAGTATGCTGATTATGCTTTTAAAATTTATAAAACCAACAAAACAAAATGTCACCTTCCCATGACCATTTAGAGCAATAAGCCACATTGATTTTGGAAAAGTGATCGGTAAAGCACTCGAGCATTCTAAGATAAAAACTGATCCAGTAAATTAAACTCAAAAGATAAGCAAAAAGCACCTGATATACACTAATTAACACATGCTCGGATCTAAGCAAAGTCTTGGAATAGAATTTAGCTAAAGAAAATTACGTGCATGATTATCAACCTTAAAATATGAAAAGCTCGGAGGCCAAATATCTGATACAATCAGATAAACAAACAAGATTTCTGAACAAATTTTCAACCCTTTAATCAACTCCCACAAGTTATATATCTTCAAATATGATACCATCAACCACTTCTCATATGATCCATAGTTTCATAACAGCTACAATCCGTCAACATTCAAATCACCCATCTAAACACAATATCAACAAAATTTGCATGAAAAGTAAGGAAAAACATGATTAAATCATCATCATAATCCATGTTCATCACCAATCTCAACCAAAGAAAATAAATGCGAAGCCAAATTACTCAAAATTACTAAAAAGATGAAAAGAAACAAACATCAAGTAGGATTCCAACAAAATGAATAAAAGCAACATGAATCGGAGTCTTAGGTCGTAATTCACAGGTTAACAACAAACAAAACCAGAATCACACCACGAACGCAACAAAAGCATTCAGATCTGTAACAAATCGACACCGATCTATAGGTTTTACTACAAAATGAAGACAAATCAAGAGATTCAGGAGCAAAAAAAGGATCTAAGGCAAAGAAAGCTCACCGACAGAAGCAAAGATCGGCGGCGGCGCGGTCGCTGCTCGAGAGTAGGCGTTCGCGATGGGAAGGGAAGCGGAGGTGGAGGAAATAGGGTTTATATAGAAGCACGCATTACTAAAGTGCCCCTAGGTTTCAGAGTTTTGCAGAGCAGTTCGGTCATTTAACTTGCTGGTGGTGCTTGTCCCCACCACCGCAAGATCTGCGCGAAGCTCGGACCGCGGTCGTCGTCCGCCGCCATGTAATCGTTTCACTTCCCGCCTGCCATCAATCCCTCATGCTCCTCCTCCTCTTGGGCCGACGAGTTCCGGCGCTACTTTACTCTTCCTAGACTGGCAGTCAAGCTCCGGCCGAGCCAGGTCAACATATATATATATATATAGAGAGAGAGAGAGAGAGAAAGAGTTTTTTTTATTATAATTTTAAAATTTTATTCTATTTATCAAAAAACTCAGTAATTTTAATATTTATCTGCAACTTGTCTTTTTGAAATTTATTATCTGTAATTTCCTAATTATCATTTAATTAAAATTTTGGCAAATTTTTTTTAAAAATTTTCATTTAAATCCTCAAAATTTTTAACTTCTCACTCTCACTCTTTCTTCCCAAAGATTTACAAATAATCCTCAATAAAATTTTTAGATTATAATTTTCATATTTTATATTTACAAATAAATTTTTTGAATATTTTTATTTATAGATAAGTCCAAATTTTTTTTATTTTTTAGATAAAAAATCACAAAAAAGATCTTAAAGGTTTTTAATTTTTTAAAATAAACACTCCATAAAATTCTAAATCACAAATTTAATATTCATACATTTACAAAAAAGACTTTGAAGAGTTTAAACCTTAATCATTTAAATTACAAGTTTAATATTTGTATATTTACAAATAGACCAATCAAATATTTTAATTTATATGTCCATACTTTATTATTTTTTAAATAAAGTTTTACAAAAGTGATCTTGAAGATTTAAAAAATTTTCATATAAATCCCTATAACTAATTTTACAAAAATATCCCTAATTTTTTTAAATATATAAATCAACTCCTGAAATGAAATTTTGCAACTAACATCCTATATTTTGTGGTTTTGTGAAATACTATAATTTTAAAATTTGTTCGATTTCACCCAACATATCTCATCAGTATCTAAATAAAAATTTGAATATTTATGTGGGTAGATGTGATTCGGTTTCGATTTGCAAAATCACAAAGTATGGACTTATTTATAAATAAAAATATATGAGGGGTTTATTTGTAAATATATAAATATTAAACTTGTATTTTATAGTTTTATAAAGTTTTAAAACCTTCAAGATCCTTTTTGTGAAATTCTATTTGAAAAATGATAAAATTTTGACTTATTTATAAATAAAAATATTTGAAGGATTTATCTATAAATGTGCAATTAATTAAACTTGTAATTTAAAATTTTATAAAGTTTGAAAACCTTCAAAATCTTTTTTTAAATTTTATTTAAAAAATGATAAAATTTGGACTTATTTATAAATTGTAAATTCAAGGTTTTAATTTGGATTTTTATATACCACCCCCTGAATTTTTACAAATTGAAGATCATAACGCTATTTTCAAAAAAAATTTCTTTGCTATGGGTGAAAGAATTTTGTCCTTTGGATATCGTCTTTACATGGTTTATTCAAGAAAACATAATTTATATAAATACGGAATGTATAGGCTTTTTAATGTTCAAACCAAAAAATGGTTTGATTTGCAAAGGCATACATGGAATTTGTTTTTTTTAGGATCATAATGCAATAGATTCTTCTCTTTGCATGTCAAAAATAAGGGTCCATCTACAAACTTGAAGATTCATCCAACCCGTTAACGAGCTCCCAAATCCAACAAGCTGATGATTCGCACCCTATCTAGGGGTAAGCAAAAAAAATCGGAAAACCGGTTAACCGGACTATACCGGTTGAGAACCGTACCGGAAACTGGTTATCGGTGCAAACCGATACGGTTCCGATTCTGAAATTTCACAGAACCGGTTTTCCGGTTCCGGTTCCGGTTATTCGTTCTTTGAAAAATCGGTTAACCGGAACCGTACCGGTTCTCCTTTCTATATATAAAACTCTAACCCTAACCCCAACCCTAACCCTAATTGCGCCGCCTCGCCCTCGCCTCGCCCTTGCGCTCGCAGCAACGCGCCGCTGCCGCAGTCTCGGCCTCGCCCTCGCCTCGACCCTGCGCTCGCAGCAACGCGCCGACGCCGCCGCCTCGGCCTTGCGGACGCCGCCTCGGCCTCGCCCTCGCCCCGCCCCCGAGCTCGCAGCAACGCGCCGACGCCGCCTCGGCCTCGGCCTCGCCCTCACCCCCGAGCTCGCAGCGACGCCGCCTCGCCTTCGCGCTCGCCCCCGCGCTCACAGCGACGCCGCCTCGCCCTCGCCGGTCGTCGCGACGCCGGAGATCCGGTTAACCGGTTTTAGAACCAGTTTATAACCGGTTTAGAACCGGAACCGGTTCTTCATCCAAACCGGTACGATTCCGGTTCTCAATTTTTTGAGAACCGGAATTCGGTTCCGGTTCTCAAATGAGCAAAACCGATCCAGTTAACCGGTTTTGCTCACCCCTAACCCTATCCATGGGCAACGAGTAATAGGCCCTGCTCGGCCAGGCGCGATGGGCTGATAAGGTCACCAAGCTACGCCTTTTTCACTGCAGTGAAACAGCCTCCAGGCCCAACAAGGCCCAAAATGCGATAGATTGCGGGCTGCACTAGATCTGGGACTTTGTGGGCATCCCAGAATGGCCCATTTCACAGAAGAATTCATTCACATCATCGCCCATGCCCATTATAAAAATCTGGGAGAAATTACAAGCAGCTGTCAACCTGAGAACAAAACCACAGGCCACCAGCCAAATCGCCAGCTGACTACAATACATGTCCCACTGATCAAATGTTTTAACCCGATGACAGACAGAGTGGCAGTGAAACCCGTCATCTCATCTTGCTGCAATTGTAATGCAATTGCTTCTTTTGTTAACAACTGCTCATGAAACTTGACAATGACCGCTTGTCCCCTAAGGCTCATGATCATGAAACACAGCCTGTCTATGATTTCTAGCTCCCCATAGTCTCCTTCAAGCTTGGGCCTGGTGGCAAACAAGGAATTCAAGCAATTTGATATTTTTTAAGTCAGAAAGTCTGGCTTTGTAATGGAAGAAAAGAATGCTAACAAAATTGTCCAACCTTGAGCATCAAAAAGGACTTCCAAGGTCACTACAGCTACTTCACTTGGTCTGACAGTTCCCCAAGGAGTTGTGCAATCTCTTTACTGTGCACCTGTAAAGAATGAAGAGGTCCCGTCGTGACAAACCAATCAAAAGCAGCAGTTCCAAAAATCAACTGAAGTTTTTGGGATGACTTAAACCTTTCCCAATTGCCTCAAAGCCGATGCTGATCTTTCTTGTGATAGTATCCAGTCCATCGCCATTTCATACTCAATTGTGTTGGGCTGCGAGCAGTGTGATGTTGATACAGCCTTTTGCTGGAACAATGAGGGATAAGAATGCAACCAAGAGAAAGAAAATGCATGAAGAAGCTTAATGCATAAACTAGATAATCACCATATCCTCTCGTTGCATTTGAAGTCTGATACTGTCAATTCTTAAATGACCATTGAGCTTCAATGAATCAGGTGGTAGCTCAAGCATTCCTTTACTGCAGATAAGTGGTCTGAAATTATAATAAACAAATTAATAGCAAGATGTTGGACCAAAAAGTTGTTCTATATAACTGTAAAGATTTTAACCAAATGGAACACTTCAACCAATATCCTTCTACATTATGACCAAAATTCTCTTTTTTGTGTCGCAAACTACTTCATTTGGTCAATTACATAATCTCTCCTAATCAGCTAAAGAGAGTTCACCAGATTTATAGGCATTGTCAGCAAAGCCTAATGGTCAAGAAACCCTCCAATACTTAAGCATACAAAGATCAATGGGTAAACATATTGAGCTTTACATGAATTGCTAAAACTGAATGCAAAATGAGTGATGGTATCACCACCCTCAAAGAATTCCAATGACACCCTATAACCTAAAAATGCCTGAAGGTTTCGACGTGCATAATTGAGCATTTGCTTGGTTGATAGTCTCTTTTCAACCATCTATAGCAAATGAAGAAACATACCTCCCGTTTGGTTGCATCAGACACCCACTGCTGATCTTTCGGACTGCTAGATCTGCTTCATCACTTGTCCGGCAGATTACATAGGCTTCACCTATGATTTAAGGAATAACTCACCAAACTTATTACGAGTCATAAAGATACAAAAATTACTATTAAGGAATGCTGTTGCTTGACAAAATTTTAGAATACACCAAACCATAATCAGGGTCCTGGAATGTGGCCCGAGGTATAACCTTTGCAGTGCAATTTTGTTTAAATGTGTGATAGAAAATATCCTGAAAATCACAAAGCCAGAGCATTTGAGAAACCACAAAATGCTAAATTAGGTCTGTTTGTTTGGGTGAATTTGAAATCCAGGAATTTGAATCCTGTATTTAAAATCTCTCAGTTTGGTCGTAAATCAATCCATGGTTTTTAGTTACTTTTAAGGTTCAACTTTATAACTTGGATTTCAAATCCGGAAACAAACACTGGAAATTTACTGTTTGCTCAAATTTCAAATCCAGGAATTCAATATAAACCCAAACAAATGGACCCTATGTTGAAAAATAAATAAACAGCAGATACATAAAGTAGAGATACGACAAACTGAATGCAAAAAAAATTAACATAAAATAAATCAACAACCATACCTCTATATCTGCTGAAGTCAAGGATGGATCAACATTGTCAAGAAACAGAAGTGTACCTTGCTTATTAGCACTTTGCAGTTTAGACTTCCATGACTGAAAATAGATGCAGAGTATTATTAGAGTTCAAGCAACAAGTACAAAATTCCACTGAAATTACAAAATCATAAAAAAATAAGTTTTGCCGAAACCCACTAATTCAGCTTACAATCTCATTCAAGGTATAGTTTAATTGATGGAAAACTTAAACTAAGAACAAATTTTTGGTCTTCGATCCATGCAAGTTACAAAGCACAAAGCATACTTGCAGTGAGATCCGGAATTGCCAACGTCACTAAATGACAGCATGAAATATACCAAAACTATCAATAAAAACACAGATTCACAAAAGTCTGAATAAGGATTCCCTAGTTGCATGATAAAAAAGTGGACTTACAACTCCCTTGAACCATTTGCTCCTATCCTGCAAAATGCCATAAAAGAGAAAAAGGATCAATAGAAGACCATGATTTCCAATGGATTTTGATTCTTATAAAATATAGAAGGTTTGACTGCAAACAAATTAACTTCAACACATGATTTTATTTGCACTTCATATGAGATTTTACTCAACAAATGTAGACATAAGCAGGCATCACATTGGAAGAAAAGCTAAAACTACAACTTAGTTTGTCAAGTGTTGGACAAGAGATTGAAAATTTAATGAGATGCAAAAGATTTAAAAGTTATATAGCCATTGGTTGCACTTTAAGATTAGTGCACTGGTCAGAAGGTGACATTGCATGCATTAAACGCACTTTTTTTATCACATAAATCTTAAAATGCAACCAATGAGTGTTAAACTGTTGCTTCTCATTAAATGCTTAATCCCCAACACAAATATTCTGTCAGAGAGACCCAACAGCAAAGCCACAATCCTTGGTGATTTTTGAAAAATCGTGAATAATTCGCAATTTAACATCTAGCCATATTTATCATCAAATTATTCAAAAGTCTGTGAGTGAAATGCAACAAATGAATAATGCGATATATCCTAATTTATTGCAAACATATCACGATATTTCACCAGTAAAAAATATCACATCTGCAGGCGAATTAAGCGGATTGAACGGATCTCGCCTTTGCCTCCCTTCCTTCACTTTCTCTGACCTCCAACAACACGCCACGGCCTTCTTTTCCCCACAAGCTGCTGCAGCCTGCTCCTCCGCCACTACTGCCTCCTAGTTCCCTGTTTCTCAGTTCCTCTGCACCAACTGCCACTACCTCCTTCTCCTTCGCCCCGTTCAGCCTCCCTTCTTCTTTTTCCTAGTTCCAACAGCCACCACCACCTTTTTTGCCCATCACCCCTTCTCCACCTCTCTCTCTCTCTCTCACCCTCCTCATCTTTTTCTTCCACTTCTTGTTTGTTTTCCATTCTTTTTTAGAAAAAGACTTCCAAAAGGATTTTAAAATCTTTCAAAATATCTAACTAAATTAAATTTGAACTTAATGAAAAGGCCATTAGTTCAGCATCTGTTACGGATTTAGAATAATTCAAGTTTGGATATTATTTTCCTAATTTCGTTTTACAATTCTTAAATTGCTTTCAATAAGAGAAAGCTAGTAGCTAACTTAGTAACTAATAGTAAACAGGAAAATTACCAATAACCCCGTGAATTATTTTTAAGTTTCCTGGAAAACCCTTCTAACTTCCAAAATTACTAATAAGCCCTTTTGTTATAAACATAAAATCAATAATATAAATAGTTGCAATACCTAATATATCATAAAAAAGACAATATAAACAGAATTACAATAATATGGATAGATATTGATCATAATAAACATAAAACTCAATATGATTAGTTTCACTCATATATAAACAGATATTTTGTGCAAAAATGGAAGAATAGGATCATTAACTTGTGGCTATGGTGTCTAGAATCATTAAGATTGACTAACAAATATAAATCGCCATAGCATGTTTCAAACCATATTTATTCTTTGTGAACATCAAGTCTTAAACTAAGTCTGAGTTATGTGGGGTGAGACTATTGTGCCAGTTAGCACTATCTACTAAACAATTGTACAAGGCACATATGCTATAGTCACTCAGATACTCTTCAACCCACGAGCACTGCCGGCAATTGTAGTTTATCAAAACTTTTTAATGCTAATCATAGTCCCTCTAATGGACAGGCTCATGAAATCCAAATTGCTAAAATTTGACCAGTAGGTGTGAAGAAAGTAAAGCCAAACTCTGCCAGAGAACAATGGCAAAAAAGGCATTGCTTGACCACAGATTCCTAAAGTAGTATCAACTCCAAATGTCGAGTTCTTTTCCCATAGAACCACACAATTCCATAAGAAAACAAGTAGATGTGAAAATTTCATATGGAAGTAAGGAAGTTCTGGACTAGGCATCACTGTACTTATTGATGGAGAATAACGAAAAGACTTCCAAAAAGCCATGGCAAATAATTACCGCATTTGGCCTTCGGCTCACTATGTCAGCATCAACTTTTCTGACATCTTTCACTGCAGAGGCATTAGAAACTTTCTTTGGGGGCTCGCAGGCAGAATGTTTCTCACTGAAACTCCCAGACTTGATCTTTTTCTTTTGCAAATCACTGGATGAATCAACAGTGTCATCCATTCGTTTCATTTTTTTGTAAGGTCTCTCATTGGACAAATTTGAAGGTGCCAAGTCTTTAGGGTAAGGTTTCTCCTCATATTGGTTGACAACAGCTTTCACAGATGGGCTATCTTTCATCCAACTGGTAATGGACTTGGCACCCAATTTCTCATCCAAACGAGGTTTCGCTTCACTTGGAAGATTGCCTTCATTAATATCACCTGTAGGTAATGAATGCATTACTTGTGCATCATGTTTAGCAGGTTCACCTGTCCCATTTGCTGACTTCTGATCTTTATTTTGATTTAAAAGGAACCTAACTGAAAATGTTCAAGAGTCGAAAACAAAAGGTTAGTTCAAAAGGCAACAGGTAACAACAGCATATTAAAAAGAAGCATAATGAAGTTAGTTGAAAAAAAGACCTTCAATCCCAGCAATTGTGTCCGGCAGCAAATCAGAAATTGTGCACGTCCTAACATTGAATGTGCAGTAGAAGATGTGATCAGCCATTTCCAATTCACCAATGGAAGGTTGTCGATTCCTCTTGTCTTTTGATGTGCAGATAACATGGCATTTGCCAGCTATAGCTTCCTGAAACAAGTTAAATACTGTTATAACAGAAGATATGCCAATATTTTGAAAACTGAATGTGGAAGAAACATTAGTCAGAGAAGAATCCTTGAGAATATGTAATCTATATACAGGACACATAATCAAAATATGCTTGCACAAAGCATCTACAGTAAACAAATCACCAGCATTAAGTCATACTTCACATAAAACAACCTTAGAGGTGCTAACCTGATACTACTTGAGAACATTTTGAGAAACCAACTCCATCTAGAAGACAAACCGCTGATGAACACCAAACCATAGATGTATCACACAAAGAAGTTCTTGAACTAGAGTTTTTATTAATTCAAATACTTTTTTGTAATCAGATTTGAATAAAGGAGTGGTAGGGAAAAAATCAATTCAAGAAAAATGGGCCAATTTGAATATTATTGCGGTAGAGTTGTTTGTTTAATGGTAGTTGTTAGGTAAAAGAGTACAGGCAGAACTTTTCCCATCTTGTAGAATGAGCTTGTGGAACTCCGCATCAACCTCCTATAATAGATTAGGAAAACCAAACATTTAGCAATCTGAGATTCTTTGAAGACACAAAACACCTAAGTAGAATAAGCCAGGTTCAGCTTAATTCCCACCAGCCACCAAGATCTTTGTAGCAAGTCAAAGAGCACCTAAACATTGATCCTTCCACCATCACTAACCTCTTCTACAAAGCCTTCATTATTTGAATTGCCTTCCCAGCTTCTCTACAGAAAACTCTTTTCTATACCTTTTTCTTGCAACTACTGAACTTGCATGAAGAGGCTTATGCAACTAGAAGAGGAAAACAAAAAACAATTGACAAACAATTCAAGGATTGCATTTGTTATAAAATTGTTTCTTGGAGTTCTCATAACTCGTAACAATGTTATGGCTTATCGCAATCCTAATTTATGATTCTCTTTCCTACTCCCCTGACATATTCTATTAAGCTCACCCTCCTCTGCCAGCTACAAACCCAAGACCTCCTTCTCTGCTGATCCAAATCCTCAACACCCTATGTTGCTTCAAACCCACAATCTCAACCAATCACCCATCCATTTGCCCTTCCCTCCAAGGTGGTGAGCTCCCTCCCTTTCTCTCCACTTCCTTCAAATCCATGTCCTTCACCCACCAGCCATCCTTTTGTCAGTCCAATTGTTGACTGCGCCTTCACCTTTTGCTCTAATTTCCTTTTTTAACAAAATTTTAATCTTTCTTCTCTGTTTGTTTCTTTGTTTCTTACTCGCCTTTAAAGAAATTAATATACTAATTTTAGAATCAATTCCAAATAGAAACACTGAAAATCTAGTCTCACCAAAAACCAATACAATTCTGGTTTTGGGATTTTCTAGAACCAAAAATTTGATATAATATAGAAAATTAGCACTTCATCAGTTCTTCTCACCCCTACTCACCACCAAGATCAGGCATTGATGCCATCCCAAATCCACATTATCATACCAAAAGACTGAAAAAAGAACTTTTAAAAGTCGAGTATTCTGCAATCTGGATATGGCATTTTTTCTACATTGGAATGTGAAGATAAGATGAGGATTAAACTTGATAAAGTCAATGGTTGGATCCTCTTTATCAAAAAAAAAAGAATCGCCTAGGAGGTTGGGCCACATAGACGAACATCTAACCACCTAACACTACAACAAATAAGGACATCACCAGTGCTTCCAAAAACGTGGGGAATTACATGCATTATATCGGCGTTTTCTCAAATGTCGACAATTCATGATGTCTTCTAAAAAAAAGCTAACAATTCCCCCTATCAAATTAGCAATTATGCTCTCAATGATCCAATTCCACCACGCTCATTTTTGGCTTTCTTCTCAACCTCCTCCGCGCAAAGGCGACATTGGCCGCCTCCGCCTCATTGCGGGTTCCTTGAAAATCTCTTACGCCGGTGCCTCCCCTCCATCTTTGTCAGCGCCTCCTTTGCTCCATCTCCTCCAATATCTTTATCAATCAATATCTGCCTCCATCTCCGCCGGAGTCTCTACCTCTAATAACTCCATTCTCCTCCAGCTACCTCCTACAGGCATTTCTTTTTCCTCTATCAATATCTCTGCTCCCCTCATTTTAGCCCCCTCATTTTAGATTTATAATTGTTTGCATTCGAGTTTGGCACACATGAGTTGGAGCAAGATCAATATACCAAGCGGATTTTCAATGAGATTTTTTTCTTTTATTTGTTATTTTGTTGCTCTTCTTTTGTTGTTTTCAGTGGTTTGAGCTAGCATTTTTTTGCATAATCTATGTATCTTATTTATTATGCACATCCTTGAATGTCTTCTTAATAATTTTGCAATCATCCATGTATACCATGCTAAGACTTAATTGTATTTGTTGTTATAGTGGTCAAATTAGTTGCTATTGGATTAGAGTTGAAGTGCCAGATACAACCGCTCTTGGGTTTGTCATTTAAACTGATGTTGGAGGCTCTTAATTTCATGAAAACATTTAGTTCTGTGAAAACATTACGAGGGCTCCGAAGGACACGGGAAAAATACAGGAAGGACACAAAACACAGAAAATGAACTGAAAGAATGCACAAGAAATACAAGAAGAACACCAAGAAGACAAAAAACATACGAAGAGAACATGAGATAGATCTCACCTCTATATTATCCTTCAAATCTTAAATTAAAACCATTTGCTTTTCTAACATTATTTTAATAAATTTTCATACAAATATTAAATGATTTGATTTAATACAAATGGATTCGAACTCCATCAAGCTCCAAAAACATGCAAGGAACATGGGTGAAAGGACAAGCCTTCAGGCTGCTTGAGGAAAGCGCAACTTCAAAACTTTGTTGTTAATAATTAGATTGGATATTGTGTTGGGAGTTTGTCATTAGACTGTATAAATTTAAAATTTTCTTGTTAAGATTTGATTTTCACATTTAAATGTTGTTTTTAATTTTAATATACCATGAATAAATATATTTGACAATGTAACATGATTTTTTTATTATTTAGGTGATGTGTACAAGTTGGTACTTTTCTTCGACAATTCATAAAGTGTTGATAACACATTGCCAATGCAAAAAATTTGTTTAAGCACTTTAATGAAAAGCGTTGACAATAATCATTGGCGGCGCAAAAAAAGAAGCCAACAATAACAACTATTGTCTACATTTTAAGAAAAGCATAGAGAAAAATAATATTGGTCTAGAGAAAAAGTGCTGACATTATTTGATTATTGTTGATGCTTTTGAAAGCATCAACAATAGTGTTAAATCAATATTTGCCAGTGCTACCTATAAAGCACCATCAAAAACACTTTTGACAGTGTGTTTTTTAAAGCGCTAGCAATAGTCATGTATTGTTAACATCTTATTAACGTCACAGAAAATGTCAAATGTCAACTAAAATCTTTAACAGCGTATTATAAGCGCCACTAAAAATCACAATCCTATTTATCCCGATATTTCATAAGCATGCCACAAAAACAAAGGCAAAATATTGTGGTTACTGTTGAAATGCCATCAATTCTCAGTTTTACTATAATGTAACCTAGCAGCCCACCTAGTTGGTGAAAACAAGGTGAATGGTAGGGCCAGCAAAATACTTCAAAGTTTAGGAACAATTTGAGTTCAATTCACTTTGAAAATATTTTCAAACCGAACTTGAACTCAACTTTTGGGTTTGAAATTAAGGGGCTGAACTCCAAGATAGGTATGTTCATTCAAGCTTGGTTCAAGATAGTTTCAAATATACAAAGTATATGTAATTTCACTCGTATATTTATTCTCAACCCTAGAATCACATCTAGGGGCTATGATTGTTTTAATTGCTCTTAGGGTTTTTTGTCATCCTAATCTTTCTCCTCCGCAGCTTCCACCATTATAGATATATGCCTTCACCAATTGTTTAACGTGATCATTCCCCTTCACTGAAATTTGTTGTTTGACACAAACCTTTCTTATTCGCCTCCATCGCACGCTCCTTCCACTTCTTACTTTTTTCTCTGTCTCTAGTCTCGCGGTCATTGTTCGAAGTTCAAACTTTTTCGAACCAATTCAAACTATTAGAATTAGAATTGAATCAAAGTTGAACTTCTCTGCCTAGATTTGTTTCAAACTTGGGCCAAACTTGAACTCTCCTATTTGAATTTTGAAGCAAACTCAAGCCTAGGTAGGTTCGCTTAAGCTCAACTCATTTACAACTCTAACCAATGGGTCCTCTTGACAAGTTACTTTCATTCCCTTCAAGATGGCATATAATTTATACTAATAATAAAAAAATGAGACAATCTACCAAATTTGACCTTGAATGGAGTTTTTAAATTCAAATAAATATAATTTATAATATAAGGATAATTATGGCATTTCAACCACAAAGTACTTTTTTATAGATTCGAATGTTTCGATCCACTATAAGCAACTAAACTAGACTTGTAAAATGAAAATATTGATTTGTTATTGTGCTTTCTTTAGAAACTACAACATGTAAGAAATCATCTATACCAAATAATAAAAGCACAAATTAATATGTTAAATTTGCTCTCTTAAAAGAATAGTTTATAAAGTACTCGCAAAGTACTAATTTTAGAAATTTCAAGCATTTCAATCCAATTTAGGCATAAAATGAATGGATTGAGCTTGTAAAATATAATATACATTTATTTTAAGTGACTATAGTTTCAATTTTAAATATAATTAGAGAATTATTTTAAATTTTCTATAGTATGAGCACAGGATATGCATGTTTCCTAATTCTTAGAAAATTGTATGTACATTGCACATGCTTGTGTGCTTATTAAAAAAACAAATATTTCTAACACGATTGTCTTAAATAAAATATGAAATAAATTGGCCTACGCATCCGAGTAAACGCTTAAGTTGTATGGAGGGTTACTACCTAGGAGTTGTGATTATGAAGAACCAAACTAATGGACTTATACCCAAGGTAGTGTTGAACCATTATGGCAAACAAAATTATTATACTTCATGTCAAAATATTTATAAATTGTTTTTTAATAGACCAACATTTAAAAAGAATATTATAGTCGAGAAAAACTCGTATATTCCATTAATCACAAGTTGAATATATCTGAAAAATTAAATTCTTAGTTGTAATCCTTTAATAAAACCAAAGAAAGTCAGACTACACTAAACATAAAAAGGATGAAATAAATTGAATTTACCAGAGGATTGATATTGGAGAGGCCAACACCTTCACCTGAGGCCAAGAATATCTCCTTCTTTAGTGGCGAATAATCTCCCAAAAGGTTCTCAACTTCACTTGGGCGAAAAAACCATAAGATCTTTACTTTCTTGTGATTAGCTTGCTCCCAAATTTTCAAAATTTTTCCAATGAATGGCTCCGTCTCACCATCTTTAAAGAGGTAAACACAGTCATATAACAAATATTCTATGTTATCAAAGGTGAAGGACTCGTAAAATTGGACATTCCTCTTTGCGCCCCCAATGCCTCTCTTTCTACCCCAATGAAATGAGAGGTCATTGTTATCCGAGTCCATTGCGTAAGACAAAGCTTGCTCATCTTCAATCATGATCGATCTAGCTCAAGGCAAGCACATTTAGAACCTAAAACCAACAAGAATGAGAACTATTAATTTGGTAGATGATAAACACGATATGAACAAGTAAAGAAAAGAACCATATATCTACCACAAAGTCTTCTAAGATATACCAAAGTTTATTTTTTGAGTATAGATGTACAAGGGAATATTAATTATGCCTAAGTGGGTTTCCGTTTTGATGTTGCATAATTAGGGGTGAGCAAAACCGGTTAACCGAATCGGTTTTGCTCATTTTAGAACCGGAACCGGATTTCGGTTCTCAAAAAATTGAGAACCGGAACCGTACCGGTTTGGGTAAAGAACCGGTTTTTCGGTTCCGGTTCTAAACCGGTTCTAAAACCGGTATACCGGAGCTCCGGCTTCGCGACGACAGGCTAGGGCGACGGCGAGGCGACGTCGCTGCGGGGGCGAGGGCGAGGGCGAGGGCGAGGCGGCGTCGCTGCGAGCTCGGGGGCGAGGGCGAGGGCGAGGCGGCGTCGCTGCGAGCTCGGGGGCGAGGGCGAGGGCGAGGGCGAGGGCGAGGGCGAGGCGGCGTCGCTGCGAGCTCGGGGGCGAGGGCGAGGCCGAGGCGGCGTCGGCACGTTGCTGCGAGCTCGGGGGCGAGGCGAGGGCGAGGCCGAGGCGGCGACGTCGCGCGTTGCTGCGAGCGCGGGGTCGAGGCGAGGGCGAGGACGAGGCCGAGTGCGAGGCCGAGGCGGCGCAATTAGGGTTGGGGTTAGGGTTAGGGTTATATATATATATATATAGGATTAAACCGGTACGGTTTCGGTCACCGGTTTTTCAGATAACGCAGAACCGGAACCGAAATCGATTTTCCGATTCTGTTAAATTTCAGAACCGGAACCGTACCGGTTTGATATGATAACCGGTTTTTCGGTACGGTTCTCAATCGGTACGGTTCGGTATACCGATTTTTCGATTTTTTTGCTCACCCCTGTGCATAATAGAAATGAAAACATTTGAGAAAAAAAGATGGAATAACAAAGTTTTGTTTTCAAATATTTTATAATTACAAATTATTTTAAAGACTCAAAAGATGAAAACCAAAAATTTGGAGAAATTCAATGAGAAGAAAGAACAAGTATCAAGAAAGTAAATTAACAACACATATATATAATATCAACACTATAATAACAATCCAAACAAAAATAAATTCCTTTAAAAACCTAAAGCATGCATTAAAATAAAATAATTTAAAAAAAATTTCACAAACAAACTAGAAAGCCAACATATATCACCAGAAATTAAAGAATAAAAACCCTAAAAAAGCCCTAGAGGTCAAAATCTGGATGGGAAGAAATGATGAGAAGGGAGGCAATTATAAAACGATATGACAAGGAGAAAATGAATGAGTTTGTCATCTAAGCATGGAAGACGTCAAGGGACGGCTACTGAGTAGGTTTTGCTCAAAATGGATTGCAACCATTTGATTGGATTGTAGAATATGTTAAAAAGGATAAAAGAACCTGTTGAAATCCAAAAGAAAAAGGTAGAGTAAATATCCACCAACACAAGTTTGATTCATCTTATTACACCATAACAACCAACCTTTATAAAACACTTATCAACTGGCCTTCTACTAACTTGTAAAACAATGCAACTCCAATCCTCAAAAGAACTCAACTTGAATGCCACTATTCATTGATTATTTTCTAGATGAGTTATTGAAAACAATTGACATGTTTTGTGTTCATGGAAATAATGAACCTGCTTTATTTCAGAAATTGTATGTGTTCAACAAAGTTTCAAGTTTCCAGCTGCAATAGATTATAAGGGCTTTTCTAATATGAGCTGGTAGATTTGTTTGTTTCATGAATCTTATACATCTATTATATTGCTGTGTAAGTTATTTGAAATTGCTTCGGCCAGACATTGCACCACTTTGAAGTGCCTTCAGCAATATAAATGAGGAAGGAAAGACACTAGAACCAGCTCTCCTGAACAGACTTAAGTACCTTCAGAAATATAAATGAGGAAGGAAAGACATTAGAACCAGCTCTCCTGAATAGACTTAAGTACCTTCAACAATATAAATGAGGAAGGAAAGACACTAGAACCAGCTCTCCTGAATAGACCTAAGTACCTTCAGAAATATAAATGAGGAAGGAAAGACACTAGAATCAGCTCTCCTGAACATAAAACCTATAAACTGACTCTTCCATGGTCTAAACCTTTTAATTTAGAACTTCCATGAACAGCTGAATATGCCAACAAATTTGAAAATGCAAGGTTAACAGAATTTGACTTGCAGAAATAAAGCAGTATCAGTGGACCATATGATGCTACCAAAATTCAAGCACCTGCTGCATTTCACAGAAAAATAGGGTCACTGAGACTCGTTAACAAACAAAAAAAAAATGTCAGGTTCTAGGGACATTTAATTGTTCAATAAAAGTTATCACATATCAATGGCTTTCTTGAAGTCCATTTTTCCTTTTCTGGCAGAACAAATCATCGTTACAAAGGGCATTCTCTTGTTCCCTAAATGCACTTTCGTACACCTTTTACAATCTCACAGCATTTTCCTCGCAAACTGTATAACTAGATCACCTAGTCCTCCAATAGATAAAGAGGTTCACCCAAATAGTTTCTTCCTTATAAGTCACAAATTAACTCAACTTAAAGCTGGAAATCAATAGAATTCCAAAGTTAAACATGTAGTGTAATCCATTTACATAGTCCAAACCCAGAGTTCTTTTGTCCACTAGTCACTCCAAACATTATTCTAGTGCTTTAGCTGTTTATTTCAATATAAAATTGTTCAAAAAAATAGGCAATTCTCAAATGCAGAAATCTATATACTCCTATGCCCGAAATGTATAGAAACTTTTAAATACAACTTTTTGAATGTTTTTACTTGAGAGTCATCTAATGACAAAGATAAAATCTCCACTATTAAAAATTCAACATATCATCCCACTCGTCTCACCAATTCTTTTTTGTTTACAACGTAATGTTTTACTTTTGACTTCCTAATAGTTAGATATTAATGACCACAGTTACCCAATTCTGTAACTTTCCCTGTTTTTAGTCCCAAACACTATTAATCAGGTATCCTTCTGATGTTTTTTCTTAAGCTTCTAGCTTGACATATGCTGTTAAAAAACCAAGATATCAGCCTTAAGCTTTAAAAGCTAGTTTTCACCACCTATAGAGAAGTTAACTAATACAATTATTGATCCCGTTGTACAACAGTTACCTTAATGTAATTGACAAGATGTTTAACAAACAACCAATCTCACATCGATGTCTTTCCGTCTCAGTGATTACAATCACCAAAATTGTGGAGGGAAACTTGCAAAAGGAAATAAAAGTAAAGGCTTTGCCTAACAAGAACACCATACATTTAAAAAAAACACTGAGGATTTGAACCTAAATTTGCCATTAAGATGAAGATTTATGTCTACATGTAAATATGATAGTAGTGTGGAGATTCAAGCAATCAAATTCAACATTTAGTAAACAAATCTGAAGATTAAAAAGAAAAAAAAGAGAAGCTATGAGAAATTTACATAGTTCAGCAATGCACTTGTTTCCAGATTGCTCTATAAAAGCTCATCCCCTATCTTATAATAACAACAACAGACATATATTACCCTTACTGCATTAGAGCCCCAAATTTTAGCATTATAAAATCCCAAAGAAAAATAATATTAAGAAAACATCATCCTGGATGAAATCCAAAAGGAGACTAGACTTAACGCTCAGTCTACGGGTGCTTGACCATAAGCCCTCTGTTTCACTCTACCTGACTTTTTAACGAGTTTCTAGGCCACTGAAGTATTCTAGTTAACTCGTTATCAAAACAGTAGTTCAATAATGCTATGACATGGCATAGGCAGAAAGCGTGCTATACCACAGGGGCCTACTCCCCCACCTCTCTTTCAAATATTGCAACAAGGCCTCTTGAGGTAACTCACGGTCCTGAATATTTTCTCGGTGTGAAGCCAGAACTCAGCAGGTATATGAAAAAGTCATGCCCATTGTGAGACTAGCGTGACTAACCAGCCTTCGACGAATGAACATCAGAATTCATAACGACTACCACGACCGAGGGTTCACAAGAGTACAATGCGCGAAAAATCCTAGGACAATCAGAAAGACTCAAACCATCATATCAAAATTGTAGGAAATCAAGTAAAAAACCAACAATGGATCATGAGAGTCAATGCGCCAAAAATCACTGCAGGAAATCAAGTAAAAAACACGGGTAACAAAAGCGCAAAATAGAAACAGCATTTCGGCGAAAGAAAACAAACCATTTGGAGAAACGAACGAAGAAGACATGGCAGAGGATCCGAAGAAGGCCCCTCGGAACGAGCTTCCCCTGAACATGGAGATAAAGTCAAGTCAATGAGCGAAAAATCGAACAGAGAATTATCGCGGTGGGAAAGAGGAAGAGAGGAACGCGATCGGAAACTCGCCGGAGAGAGCAAAAGGGACGTGGTCGGAGACTCGCCGGAGATTGCAAGAGAGACGGAGTCCAAACCCTAGCGAAGAGGGGGAGGGGAGTGCAGAGCGGCATCGAGTGATAGGGTTTTCTGATTTGGGGGGGCGGGGACCGAGAATTTATGCGAAAATAAAAAATACTTTTTTGCATCTAACCTTGAGTTGTGTCATATTTTACAGATCAACCCTTCAATTTGCAACATTTGTTTCGGGGAAAATTATAAATAACCATCCGAAAAATTTTCAAGTTTAACAATAATTCTCTCTATCTTTCAAAATTGTCCACGACTCCTTGGGATCCGTTTGGAACGGGGTCAAGATCAAGGTCAAGCTTAAAGAAAGGGGTAAAATGTAAAACGTTAATGCGGTCAAGTAAATCATGTTTGGTTACTGATCTGGCTAATAGATGGTTAAAATTTTTTATGGACAAAAATGCTCTTCGGTACTGTTCATCTTCTCCACGTCAACCGGCCAAGCTCGAGCGCAGAGCTCGCCGGCCGAGCTCGTCGGCGGAGCTCGCCGGTCGAGCTCGTGGGCGGAGCTCGCCGGCCGAGCTCGCGCGGGCAGTGACGACGGATCTGAGCCGTTGGATCAAGAGGTACAGCCGATCTGAGCCGTTGGATCGAGATCCGACGGTTCAGATCAAGTAAGGGTATTTTAGTCACAACTTGATTAAAATTTGAATGAATAAAATAATATTAGTGCGGTTAAATTTTTGGTGTTTGAAAGATAATTTGGTCTGGACGGGGTCAGCTTAGCCCTAACCTAGTTCCAAACGCAGCCTTGTTCTTTTCTTCATATAAAATATTTATTATATATGAAAATAATTAATTATATTTATTTTTTTATGATAATTATGTTCCATTTATATTACTGTTGTTCAATTTATATATTTTTTTATATTTTATCTTCTTGTAATCATTTATATCTTTTAATATAATAAGTGTTTGTTGAAATTTTTAAAATCACAAAAGTTGTGACAATATTAAAAAAATTAATTTTGACATTTCTGACTTTTTATAAAAATTGAATTAATAAAACCATTCATAAAAAGCCAATCTAATGAGCTTAATTTTTCACAATTATATAAAAAGATATACTTAACCTCTCCTATTTTAGATACCAAGTTTAAAAAATACTATTCATCGTGTCAATAATATGTTTTTATTATCATTTTTTGTTAAAAACTGAGTTCCGATTCTATAATTCGTGATGCATAACTAATAATATATATAAATTAATATTTGATAAAATGCTTAAAAATATTTATGAAGCCTCTTTAATTGGAAAATACTCCACTGATCAACTCAAAAAATATTTAAAAAGTTAATCCTTAATTCAAATCAGAGGACTTAATAATCTAGAGCGAAATAAGTTTGACAAGCTAAAGGATTATTAATAAATTTTGATGAAAGAGAATTTTATATGTATTTTTTAAAAAATTAGGAGGTTATGTATAAATATTATAATTATCTGAGATATGTATAACAAATTTAATAATTTTTTTCTATAAAAACGATGTTTGTAAAGCAATTTCATAATTAATAAAGTTTAATCTTGATAAACCATAATATAGTAATAAGTTTAGTTAAATTTGACTCGACTATATTTGGAAAGTAAGTCTATAGACAATATCAGTGAGTCCAAGGGCCATGCGCATTTGCTAGTCTGTCATCGCTCTATCGCCTATCTCGCGTCCTCACCGACCTGATCCGTACTCTTGCAAGATGAGGTCGGCTTGCAAGATGAGGTCGGCCTTACACTGAAGCTAGCACTATCGTCAACTTGATTCCGATATCCTTATCGGTTTTTGTCAGATACTATTCACGTACATAATATTATTCACATAGTTATTAATTATTTTTTAAAATTTTTAAATATATTATGATTTTTTAATTTGAAGTTAAAAAATAATTGAAATAAAGTTAAATTTTAGTCAAAATATAATTTTCATTTTGGACATTCGATATATGATTATACTTTAAAACCACTGCCACAAGATCGTACAACGCTAGTTGTTTTGGCTCATATGCCTACAAATGCTTGTCCGGATCATTTAGGTATTGAATTCATAATTTCACACCAGTTGTTCCAAACCAATTGATGATGATTATGATAATTAGTTGTATTCTCTTAGAATTTATAAAATTATGTATGTGTGAAATACATTTTAATGAAAAGTTAAATGTGTTTATGCTAATTTTAATTTTTAATCATATTCATATTATTTCTTATATGTTTTTTTAATATACTAATATATATTAAAAGTAGACAATATCAGTGACTAACTATTAAAATTAATATTAATTAACTAAAATAATATTTAACATTATGGTAAAATTAAGTATAAGTTCATTCTTAATTTTTCAAATTTTTCTAAATTTTTTTAATATTTTATCGTATTTTTAATTTGAAGTCAAAGTATAGTTAAAATATGGTCAAACTCTAGTCCATACTCAATTAATAATTAAAAAAAATCTTCCGATCGAAACCGAAACGACTGAAACTAAAATCGAAACTAAAACCGAAACGTGTTTCGCTGGTTCCGAAACCGAAACCGATACCGAGTTATAAAACCTTGATCTGTTCTCTTTGTTTCGAATTCGGCTCAGGGACGACGGCGGATGATCTGTATCCGCTCTTTGATAGGTACGGCAAGGTGGTCGATGTCTTCATTCCGAGGGATCGCAGGTGAGCTTGCAAAGCTGGTGCTTCTCGGATTATTTCGAGTTTTTGTACTGGGGAATGCGTTTCAAACTTTTTTTGGTTGTATTGATGGAGGCTAACTTTCTAGGACTGGGGATTCGCGAGGGTTCGCGTTTGTGAGGTACAAGTATGCGGATGAGGCGCAAAAGGCTGTTGAAAGACTTGATGGTGAGTTTGCTCCCTTGTTTCGTTGATGAAGAGTTGGTGTTATTAAATTTTGGATTATTTTGTATCCAGGGAGGAATGTTGATGGTCGGAATATTATGGTTCAGTTTGCAAAGTATGGGCCCAATGCGGAGCGAATGTAAGTTAACTTTTTTTCCTTATGGATTAATTGATAGGTAAGAGCAAGCTAATGTTTTGGTTAGAGATTGTTTCTTTCTTGTTGGAAATTGAATTTTGTTGTTCTTCCTTCTTCTTCATTGACTAGTTTTGATTTTGTTTTGCTTTAGTTGGAACGTATAATTACCAATTAATTAATTATACGATCAGACGAATGTACCACTTGGCATTCAAGAATGATATATTTGTTGCATATTTGCTCAATCTCTACTGCTAGTCTAATCATAGTATTCATAGGTCTCTGGTGCTTCAATAACCATTACAAGGGTCATGCCAAGATGAAGCTACAAAAATTGATGTATTTGTTGTTCATTCATATGTACCTTGCCTGGGTAACCTTACTGTTTTTTGTGTTGCAATACTAGCAGTCATAAAGGAAGGATTGTTGAAGTGGTCCCCAAATCAAAGGGTAGGTCAAGGAGCCGTAGCCCTAGACCAAGGTAAGCCTTATTGTGAATGACATAATTTGATGCAAATTGTTGAGTGGCCGGACGTGGCACTGATTCCTCTGCCTAAAGGGAAGCAGAATGCATTGATGTGATTTTACCTGGGAAATTCACCAGTATTAAAAGTTGTTTTTTTCACATGCTTTTGGACTTGTCACGTGTTATCAATTGTTATACATGTTATTTGAACTTGGTGTGCTTGTCTTATGCATCTCTGTCTGGATAATGCTCAAAGTCTCTTGAAAGGCATTGTAGACAGTTATATTTATGGGTGTTCTGTCACCACTAGAGCTTCTCTACTCATCAGTTTCTGGTCAATAGATTTGAGGCCTCATTACTGGTTAAATTTCCTTTCCTTCTGTGATGATATGTTAGGATTAATTAACACAATTATAAATCTACCAGCTTTCTATGAAGATCTTGTTCTTCAAACCAGTGGCTACTAGTGATAGCTTTTGGATCTGCTATATCAATTTGTAATACAGTTTTGTAATTTCTTCAAACCATGTCAAGAATCGATACCATCGTTCTAGGGAAGTTGGTTTCATGGAACCATCAAGTGCTAGTAGGTTCAAGTCAAAAATTCCATGCAGGTGTACAAAATATTGCAAGCAAAATAGGATAGTGAGAGGTTAAAAGGTTAACTATGCACATTACACTGTTTGCTGCATCTTTTTAGTTGTCTTGCCGTATTTATGTATTTGACTGCTTTTTTGAAATGGTTGGACATACTTGGTTCAGGTACAGGGATGATTACCGAGATAGAGATTACAAAAGAAGAAGCCGCAGTCGAAGCAGAGGTGGGTATGAGCGTGAAAGGTACTATGACAGGGAGAAAGATAACTATAGGCGAAGCAGAAGTCGCAGTATGAGCCCTGATTATGACCGACGTCATCGTAGAGACAGGTCAGATGATGAACGAAGGGATAGCAGGAGCCATTCTTTTGACAGGTACATTTTTACTATATTTTAACAAGTATGGCTCATTGCCAATTTTTAATATTCGATTCTTCCAGTGCATCACCTGCTCGACACAGCTATAGCCCTAGGAGGACTGTATCTCGACAGAGGATTCCTCCATCACGTGATGCTAGCCCTGAAAAGCATTGCAATGGCGGAAATTCTCCACCTTCCCAAAGTATTTCTCCCATTGATCATTGAGCTAATTCTGAGAATCCATCTCCACGGAGTTCTGGCAAGGTAATTATGTTGTAACGCTTTTGACATATATTAATAACTTTATGATTGCATTTTCTTTTAAATTATTCTGCAGGACTGATGATCAGTAATGCTTCTCGAGTAATGGTGGCTTGCTTTCAAAAGAATCGATATTGATGTGAACACCAATGATTACATAGCACTGGACTTCTGAAGGTTTAAATCTTTATTGAAGCTATCATATGCATCCGTTTTGTGCTTTATATGGTCTCAAGTACTTTTGTATTTACATTTGTGGTAAGTAGCTAGTAGTCTTGGATTTCTATGGAAGACTATTATGTTTTATATGTACTCTGTGGCAGTTGGTTACTTAGCATGTTACTGTTTTAAGAGGCTTTGCATGATTTTATCTATAGTACGACTCTAATTTTGTGATGGACTATTATCTTGTACTTTCCTAGTTTGTTCGAGAAAGAATTTTGTAGCTGATTAATGGCTGACTGGCAAGACGTTTAGTAATGGATGTCTTCTTGCTGATGAAGCTGTAGCTGCTGCTATTTATACTTTTGATGATGTTGATGATGAAATGTTGATGGTGATGATGATGACAGCTTTTTTGATGTTTCAATGCCTAAGTATGATTACCCATTGCTGCATTCCACAGCTGATACCATGTTTGGTAATTCCTTTCTGTGAGGTTTCATCATTGGTAAGGATCTGTTAATTAATCTTTTTTTAGTTCTACTCGCTAGTTCTCGTCTCTGATTATGTTCCACACTGGTGTTTCAATTTGTTGAGAACTGAATAGCAAAGTGAAGTGTAAGATGGGGAAGGTTCGGGTAGAAATCAAGTGTTGGTCGGGGAGCTGTTACTGCCCTTTGTAGCTGCAGCTGTTGGGCCATGATTGGTCATTTATATTGCTGCTGGTGTTTTGATTGTCTGCTGCCTTTCCTGATGCCTTGCCTCATTACATGTTGGTCAGATCTTACCTGATTATTCCTGATTCTACAGCACAAATAGAATTGATTTTGTTTGTTTATGTATTTATGTTAGCTTGAAATTTAAAAGGTGCAAGTCTTTATTTCTTCAGCATATAATATTATTTTTGGGTGATATAGTTTATTTTTTGCAAGCCTAGGTGAATTCATCAACAGATTATTTTGATTCACTTCTTCAGTGTTTGTAGAGAGATGTGTGTTTTGTTGTAGACTTACCATTGACATTGTCAATTATTGTATCTAGTCCTAGATTACATGCTAGTTATGCTGCTAATAGTTCAAAAGTCTTGCCGTGCAAATCGGACCTGTCACCTGCAAGTAGAAAGTATGTGATATAGCCAAGTTATTAAAATATTGAATATTGGATCTTTGTTGTTATTCTCCTTACAATGTGGTGCCAATTACTGATTTGTGGTTATCCAAAGCATTATTCTTCCTGTTTGTTCTCTTGGAATTTCAGTCTGGAGCTTTATTAGAGAATGATGTTGATTTAGAATTGCCACCTCCTTACAGAGCGGATGGTTGAAAGTTTTGAGTAATCATATAAAGTACATGACTCCTTGTATGCAATTCTTTGTGCCCCTTGTGGAAAGAGCTACACTTCAACCTCACAAAGAAATATAGATACTCTTGGCAATGAGTTATAGTGCTTATCCTACATTCCTGATTTTTTTCACCAATTTTATTGGGACAATTGTGATCAATCCTCAATTTTGCTGTTTGTAAATACTGATTTTTAATAATAGTCTCATTTCTATTTCTTCATTCAACATCATTAAGATGGAGTGAATTATTATGGTAACTCATCAAACATTGATTCAATAGTTGGATGAGCATGGAATCAATTCAATTCAAATTTGATTTTTAATTCGCCAATTGCAGTAATCATGAACCAAACAGGTCTATAATTTGTCTAGTCTGTAGTTTATATAATCGCTCACATACGTGGTTGTAAGAAAAATAATGAGAAAAAGGCAGAAAAAAAATCTTTACAAAGATCGCAAATCTGATCTCGGGCAGAACTCCTGCCCCGATCGCATCTCAAGACAAATTTAACGGTCCGCGTACCGCACGCCAATTAAAGCAAGCACAGAGCCAGCATCCTCCAGGGCGAAGGTTGGAGACGAAGCAACAGCAGCAATTTGAAGAATCTACCTCTCTACTATCTCCTCCTCTTCCTCCACTTGCTCCAATCAAAATCCTAGACCAAAATTCGATTCCACTCTTCCCACATATTCCCATTGCCGCACGAATGGTCGCCTTCTTCGACCCCTGGCTCTCTCCTCCTCTCTCGTAGCTCCGCTCGTGATGCTGGAGACGGAGGTTTTCGTTCAGGGAGGGCTCTTCTTGGAGCAGTCGGTCCCGGCCTCGTTCGTGTCCTGGATCTCGGATGGGAGGAAGGGGATCTCGTTTCCCGGATCGGGGGCTTCGCGCCGGAGATCGGTGGTGCTGGAGGTTCGTCGGTGTGGAGCGGTTAAGGATGCGGGGTTCTTGTCGGTGAGTCTTTCGGTGAAGGATACGGTGGGGGTTTTGGGGCAGGATGGGCAGGGGAGGGCGGAGGAGGAGGAGGAGGAGGAGGAGGAGGAGGAGGATGAGAAAGGGGATGACGGGGTGGTGGTGGAGAGGAGGAGGGATATGATTCGTGGGGCGGGAGCTGGGGCTATGAATACTACTAAGCATCTTTGGGCCGGCGCGGTGGCGGCGATGATCTCCAGGTGATCTGATTTCTCTTTCTATATTGGAATGTTGATGAAAGTTGAATTTTTTTGTTATTTGGCTAAATTTTTGCGTTCAAGTAGATGTATTTAGTTGCGCAACTCGTATCGATTGTGAATTCTTTGGATAGATTCCGGAAGTGATTTGGTTGTATTAGCTGTATGAACACTGGATCACTCATGGTAGTTGGCTAGTAGTTGATTTTTAAAAAATGTGGTCTGGCTCTGGGACTTGTGTTTTTAGCTTCTTAATGCGCCCCAGGGCTAAGTATAGCAATTGATGAAGAATGTTGGTGGGCCATTGTGTTATTGCTTATGCAACATAAACTAAGATAATTGAAATGGTTTTCTGGGGATTTTCCATGTAACGTCCTTGTAAAAGTTCTTCTATGGATTATGTGTGCCTTCGAATATTGCTAAAGGTAAGAAGTGCTGACTGATGCTTTATTTTGGTGTGTGTGGGTTTTTCAATGTTTGTTGAAGTTGAAAAGGGATATTATGAGCATTTTTTTTGTTGACTGCATCTTTTACCCTAGTTCGTCTTAGCTGAAGAAAGAAAAGCTTTAGATCCCATCTTATACTCAAAATTGTTGTTGTCTATAGGGTGGAAAACTAACTAATGTTAAATGCCTTGGGGTTTTACTTTTCTAAGTTATTCAAACAAGATGAGAACTTGATTGTGTTTTTTTGATTTTTATTTGCATAGCTCCTGACTGTAATGTGCATGTACATCAGGACTTTTGTTGCCCCTCTTGAGAGACTGAAGCTGGAGTATATTGTTCGTGGTGAGCAAAAGAATCTCTGTGAGCTCATCAAAAAAATTGCTGCTACTCAAGGTCTTAAAGGCTTCTGGAAGGGAAATTTTGTCAACATTCTACGGACCGCTCCATTTAAGGCGGTAAATTTTTATGCATATGATACATATAGAAAACAGTTGCTTAAATTGTCAGGAAATGAAGAGACAACACACTTTGAGAGATTCGTCGCAGGTGCTGCAGCTGGCGTTACAGCTACTATACTATGTATACCCATGGATACGGTAGGCTTCACTGAAATTTTTTGCAGATTTATCATCTATTTCATCTGTGTTCTGGGAATGATAAGAATAAAAAAAGTGGTTTTTTTTTTTTTAAGCTTTTGCTAGTAGCTTGATGAGCTGATTTAGAACAAAACTTGTGTTGTTTTTTTTCTGGATGGATCTTCATTCTTTTTTTTTTTTTTGCATTTCACGTCACATATAAGTTCTTCTTCTCAAAATTGTCATTCAGATCCGAACAAAGATGGTTGCACCTGGTGGTGAAGTTTTGGGTGGTGTGATTGGTGTTTTCCGTCACATGGTTCAGACAGAGGGTTTCTTTTCTCTCTATAAGGGATTGGTACCTTCTATTATCAGCATGGCTCCTTCTGGTGCAGTTTTCTATGGTGTCTACGATATATTGAAGTCAGCCTATCTTCATTCTCCAGAAGGAATGAAAAGAATGGCTCTGATGAAACAGCAAGAGGGTGAAGAAATGAATGCATTGGATCAACTGGAGTTGGGACCTATGAGGACTTTACTTTATGGGGCCATTGCGGGTGCTTGCGCTGAGGCAGCCACGTATCCATTTGAAGTTGTTCGGAGACAGCTTCAGTTGCAGGTTCAGGCAACAAAACTAAATGCGTTTGCAACTTGTATGAAGATTGTTGAACGAGGTGGAGTTCCCGCACTTTATGCTGGCTTGATTCCCAGCTTGCTACAGGTATCTCTAAAGATTTGTGATATTTCCATAAAAGTATCAGCTAATTCTTAGTTTTATTTTAGTGATGCTAATTGATGGGTACTGCCTCTGAACACAAAATGAGGCTTTGAGAGCCCAAGCGTAGCACTCAGACTTCTGAGTCCTTCGTGATGTATGTAATTAGTGTTTTTGTTGCCATCATAGAAAATCCATTTTAGCAATCAATGACATTTGCATAGTCTATGTTTTGCTTTTGTTTGCAATTCAAATCCAGCCCCTTACTTATTTGTGAATGTTCATATCACTAAACTTGTAGCTTTCATAGCCCATAGAGTTCCATACCAGTCATAGCATTTGTAAAGTGCTTAATCACAGTGGTTATTTGGTGTTGCGACTTTTTGGTCTCGCCATATTAGATATATTTTTTTTTTCTGAGGCTAGTGACCTTAATAGGTGGTTGTGCAGCGTATGATTTGTTTGTAACATTTAATGGTTTTTCTGTGTGCATTAAATGGATCCAATCAGGAGGTAGAAAAAGCATTACACTTCAGACAAGGCATATGTTGTTGATTCTGCTGAAAGCACATATAAAAATTTGATTCTCATGATCTCTAATTTGCTTGAATAAATTCCATATGCTTATCAATTGCGCATATGCTAGTTGACCCTTTTTAACAGTTCCCCACTTGTGTTTCCTACCTAGAGAAAACGAGATGACTTTAAGTTGGAATTCTTGCCACTGCCTGTAAGCCTGATGTCTTTAACTTCAATTTAATAGCTGTGCAGTGGAATACTATGTTCACTACTCAATATACTTCTCATTTCTTTATTAAAAATGGCAAAAAAAAGGAGAAACATGTTGCAGTCATTCTGTATGAAGAATGCAATGAAATGCCTGAGCTGATATTTTTGCTTTTTCATTCATCTTGTTTTGCATTTTCTTTTTTTTCCCACGCAGCTGGGAATACATTTCACCTTAATCTTTTGTGTGCCATACTAATTATGAGTAGCTATTTTGTTGTCATCTTCTTTTTGTTTTCAGGTTCTGCCATCAGCCTCCATTAGTTACTTTGTCTATGAGTTCATGAAGATAGTCCTTAAAGTAGAGTGAATAGAAAGAAATTGCCTTCCAACAAATCTTTGTACCCTAGTATGGCTCAATGTTGCTGTAGTTTGGGCAACTGACATTCGTATTCTTACAGTGATTTGCCACTCAGTTTTGGGAGAAGGCAGTTTGAAGTGCTCATGTACTGCTGGGTGGTATCCCATGATTTAAGATGTCCTTGAGGCTTGTTCTTTGCCTCATTGCATTCTTTCCTTCTGTCATCTTTGCTTTTGAAGTGAGCCAGATCACAATGTAATAACTTTCCATAACGAACTGCAATTTGGGGATTCCCCTTCTCTACTTGGTGTAGTGGATAAATTATGCTTGTTGACATCAAACTCGTTGCCCTCTTGAGGGAATTATATTCTAGCTGCACGGGAATAAATTTGAGATTCCAGGCCAGAGAATGTAGGCCTGCAATGAAAACACTACACAGTCAAATATGGAACATCCAACCTGGAAAAGAGACCCAAACCAATAGTATGCGACTGGGCTTTGTCACCTGCTGATGTTGGCCTCCACGGTTGGAACTCTTAACATAAGATATAAGAGAAACAATATATCAAGTAGAAAGGAAGATAGCTGAAACACATCCTGGAATCATTTAACATACATTAAAGATCAATTGGCAACCATGATATCAATCTGTAGCAAAATCAACATCTCTGAGTGAAGGCTTCACAGACAAGCTTAACCTATTTATACTCTCTGTATCATGTGCTCCCTTGTGGCTGGTTTGTGTCAACAAAACCCATCCAGACATCAGTGGCGATCCGAAGCAGGAGAAGAAGCTCCCATTGCTGGCGATCAGTCCATCCCAACTTGGTTACAACACAAGAATCTTCAATATTTTAGGGCCTAATCCAATCTACTTTCGGATCTCTGCGGGCTCAGAACTCATTCAATGATATCATGCAGGTTCATGGAGACCCAACATGTGCCCATCGATGCAACGCAAGGCTGCAACCTGCATAATCAACCAACAAGTTTGAGCAGCAAATATTAGATGACTTTTTTTCCGGTTTCTTTTATTATGAATAGGAGTATTACCTTCCCATGAATTTCATATTTAATCGGGCCATCTAGCTCAGCTCCTAATGCCATCAATTTTGTTACTGTGCTGTTTATATCAGTAACCATAAAAGATAGCATGGAAGAGTACCCCTTCTGCATGGCAAGATCACTGTAAACACCAAAAAAATTCTGAATAATAAGCTCATCAGGTTCCACTATGTATTGTACAAGAAATGAGCACAGAATGCAGACAAGTATCAGTTACTTGAATCTTTCTTCATATTTCTATGGGCAGCAGAAATTGATGAATATAATTTAAGTAATGGAAGCCTTCAAGAATTTTGACACAAAGTTAATAAGCATGCAAAATTTCGCCTCAAAATGCGGTGATGGTATACATATCTGTGTCAGACTAGCTATATCACAAATTCAGATAGCCCTTGAATTATAGGAACTAAAATTGTCACAAAAAGGTAAGCACAATCTCATGGATGGACCCGTAACAACATAGTTAAACCAATAAGAGAGTAAAAACCTGACAGCTGAGAAATCAAGGAAATGCAACAGCATAGCAAAAAGCAAAGCAAACGAGGGATGAATAATATCTGTCAAAAAATAGACAGGCTAATATGCAGAAGTTGAAGATTGATTCTCTTTTATTTTTGAGAAAGAAATTGCCAATTGCTGCTCAACAAAAGATACGTAGCATATATCTTGACTATATGGCTATAAATGTCAGCAAACCTCACAGAACAATGCTGACCATATGGCACTTCTAGTATTTTACAGTGAATTGATTGAGATGGGAAATGTATGTGCAACAAAACCCAAAGGAGAATATGGAAAAGAAAGGAGATTGATTCGAACCAAATGTTGCTCATTCCAGACAGAAGCATGTCAACTATAAGCACAACCATTTCTAGACCTTCCTCTATAACTCAGTTGCTGATTTCCTTTTTCTTCGTTAAATGTTTCCTTTCTTCCTATGCACAAAAGCAGAAGTTCCTTCCCCAATTGCACAGATGCGCAATCATATATCCGTCTTGATTTCAGAAAGTTAATGTAGCTGTCGATCCCCAAATTTTATTCCAACAGAAAATTTTCTCAACTATCTAATAAACCTCATGAAGTTCTTCTCTACTTCGAAAAATTGTGCATGTTATAATGCTACAGGAAACGCATACATTACAATGCATGTCAACAAAATTAAGCACTGATTGTACCATTTCAATTGGATGTTTGCATTAAGCTCACTTGAAGCAATTTCTTGAAAGCAATAATGATTAAAATACAAAAAATGTACATTATTATTGGAAAATTCACATAGATATCCAACAGGAAGAACAAAAAGCAGCCAACTTTTTCAATTGTTATCTGTCACAAATTCCTAGTAGGTTTGAATCGATTTTTATCCAATAATTCGCTTCAATTATGATTCATTCTAATGTTTCACACGGGAATGGAACCATAGGCATGAAATTCGAGGAATTTGAGGCGGAAAAAGAAGGGAATTGACCTGGAGGAGTGCATCAAGGCGAGTTTGAGGGGCCCGGACTGGAGCTCGGCCCAGCCGAGGGTGCAAAGGTTGATGGAGAAATCGAGCCCCTCCGAGTAGAATCTTGCAGCTCTCGGCACGTCTCTGTGCAGCTGCAATACCCACCTGAACGCCACGGCCGCCGCCATCTCTCTCCAACCCGGCGTCCACGATGAGCGAGGACTCAAATATTAAACATTTATGTGACAATTCCCTGTAGGCGCCGAGAGTTTCAATAATTTCAGAAAGCCCCCCAAAACTTTGAAAAGAGTTTTGCAAAAGAACCCAACATTTTGAATTATTGAAAATTTAGAATGAATCTACCTTCTTTGTATTTATATTGCACAAAGTCACAGCCTTTTCATTATTTACACAAAAGCACCTGCATTATTGATTTATTTAAAAGAACCAGTTGAAAAGAGTTTGATGGTAATGAAAAAAAAGACAACTTTTTCCTTAATTTGGATTTTGGTCGAAAGGCTAGACTGTCATGTTTAACCTACAAAAAATCATAACATTATTTGCATTTTTCATTCTAAAAAACTAAGAAAATTGTTGATTTTAGGTTATATATTTGAGAAGTTGAACTGGTCAAAAAATTGGCGTTAAGCTAAATTCAGACGGATTTTTGTAAAATAATTAATTGCATAGGAGGTTTTATGTAGATTAATCATTTTGCTTGTGTTTACCACAAATCAACCGTTTCATGGAAATCATGTTTTTCAGTTTTAATCCAATTTCTTCCACCAGAAATAATCAGCGGCTTTACTCGTCGTTCTATAAAGATGTAAATTTCGAACAGTAGTCAATAAGAAGCTCTTGAGCGCGCTTCGACATGTTCAAGGTTATGTGCCCCAATACTTGAGAGTCAACTTGCATAGATAGACTCTGATTGCCTAATAACTGAGCAATATTCGCTCCAATCCCAAGTGCATTAGCCCTAATTTTAGAAGCAAAAATCATGATAACATTCGCCTGAGCATCTCCAAGTCTTAAGTAGACCTCCAATGGAAACCTCCTCATATGTCACCGGTTTTCCCAAACTAGAGATATGAAAAATGTGAGCACATCTCATATCGTCTACTATTTTTCTTGGTATTCTAAAATATGAAACTGTCGGTTCACATGCCGAACACATTACACAAGGCACATGGATACATGTACATCAAACAATGAAAAATCTCCCAACTCTCAGTTTGTGAGCCACGAGCAACCCCAGTCGAACAACTATTCCTGCCAAATTCAGGTTACATAACCTTAGAAAAGATATAAGCGAATGTGGTGTATTAATCAAAGCCACAAACTGAACTTTGGTTTTGATATCTCAAATAGAGAAAATACAAGAGATGCTATATGAGGCTCCAGAGGAAAAATTGCAGTATGATACTTAACAGTACTCTACCTACTCAGGTATACCTGAGATCTATTTACTTATGAGGATATTACTAATGGCAGCAGTTTTATACCTCCATGTCGAACTCGCTGGTCGACGTGGAGAAGATGAACAGTACTGGAGGGCATTTTTGTCCATAAAAAATTTTAACCATCTATTAGCGAGATCAGTAACCAAACATGATTTACTTGACCGCATTAGCATTTTACATTTTACCCATTTCTTTAAGCTTGACCTTGATCTTGACCCCGTTCCAAACGGGCCCCAAGGGGTCGTGGACAATTTTGAAAGATAGAGAGAATTATTGATAAACTTGAAAATTTTTCGGATGGTTATTTATAATTTTTCCCGAAATAAATGTTGCAACTTGAAGGGTTGATTCGTAAAATATGACACAACTCAAGGTTAGATGCAAAAAATTATTTTTTATTTTTGCATAAATTCCCGGTCCCCGCCCCCCCAAATCAGAAAACCCTATCGCTCGGTGCCGCTCTGCACTCCCCTCTCCCTTTTTGCTGCGGTTTGGACTTCGTCTCTCTTGCGATCTCCGGTGAGTCTCCGACCGCGTCCCTTTTGCTCTCTCCGGCGAGTTTCCGATCGCGTTCCTCTCTTCTTCTTTCCCACCGCGGTAATTCTCTGTTCGATTTTTCGCTCATTGACTTGACTTTATCTCCATGTTCAGGGGAAGCTCGTTCCGAGGGGCCTTCTTCGGATCCTCTGCAATGTCTTTTTCGTTCGTTTCTCTAAATAGTTTGTTTTCTTTCGCCGAAATGCTGTTTCTATTTCGCGCTTTTGTTACCCGTGTTTTTTACTTGATTTCCTGCAGTGATTTTTGGCGCATTGACTCTCATGATCCATTGTTGGTTTTTTACTTGATTTCCTGCAATTTTGATACGAGGGTTTGAGTCTTTCTGATTGTCCTAGGATTTTTCGCACATTGTACTCTTGTGAACCCTCGGTCGTGGTAGTCGTTATGAATTCTGATGTTCATTCGCCGAAGGCTAGTTAGTCACGCTAGTCTCACAATGGGCATGACTTTTTCATGTACCTGCTGAGTTCTGGCTTCACACCGAGAAAACATTCAGGACTGTGAGTTACCTCAAGAGGCCTTGTTGCAATATTTGAAAGGGAGGTGGGGGAGTAGGCCCCTGTGGAAATTTCTCATAACTTCTCTTTTTTTTCTTTTTAATCTTCAGATTTGTTTACTAAATGTTGAATTTGATTGTTTGAATCTTCACACTACTATCATATTTACATGCAGACATAAACCTTCATCTTAATGGCAAATTTAGGTTCAAGTCCTCAGTGTTTTTTTTAAGTGTATGGTGTTCTTGTTAGGCAAAGCCTTTACTTTTATTTCCTTTTGCAAGTTTCCCTCCACAATTTTGGTGATTGTAATCACTGAGACGGAAGGACATCGATGTGAGATTGGTTGTTTGTTAGACATCTTGTCAATTACATTAAGGTAACTGTTGTACAACGGGATCAATAATTGTATTAGTTAACTTCTCTATAGGTGGTGAAAACTAGCTTTTAAAGCTTAAGGCTGATATCTTGGTTTTTTAAACAACATATGTCAAGCTAGAAGCTTAAGAAAAAGCTCAGATGGATACCTGATTAATAGTGTTTGGGACTAAAAACAGGGAAAGTTACATAATTGGGTAATTGTGGTCATTAATATCTAACTATTAGGAAGTCAAAAGTAAAACATTACGTTGTAAACAAAAAAGAATTGGTGAGATGAGTGGGATGATATGTTGAATTTTTAATAGTGGAGATTTTATCTTTGCCATTAGATGACTCTCAAGTAAAGACTTTCAAAAAGTTGTATTTAAAAGTTTCTATACATTTCGGGCATAGGAGTATATAGATTTCTGCATTTGAGAATTGCCCATTTTTTTGAACAATTTTATATTGAAATAAACAGCTAAAGCACTAGAATAATGTTTGGAGTGACTAGTGGACAAAAGAACTCTGGGTTTGGACTATGTAAATGGATTACACTACATGTTTAACTTTGGAATTCTATTGATTTCCAGCTTTAAGTTAGAGTTAATTTGTGACTTATAAGGAAGAAACTATTTGGGTGAACCTCTTTATCTATTGGAGGATTAGGTGATCTAGTTATATAGTTTGCGAGGAAAATGCTGTGAGATTGTAAAAGGTGTACGAAAGTGCATTTAGGGAACAAGAGAAAGTCCTTTGTAACGATGATTTGTTCTGCCAGAAAAGGAAAAATGGACTTCAAGAAAGCCATTGATATGTGATAACTTTTATTGAACAATTAAATGTCCCTAGAACCTGACATTTTTTTTTTGTTTGTTAACGAGTCTCAGTGACCCTATTTTTCTGTGAAATGCAGCAGGTGCTTGAATTTTGGTAGCATCATATGGTCCACTGATACTGCTTTATTTCTGCAAGTCAAGTTCTATTAACCTTGCATTTTCAAATTTGTTGGCATATTCAGCTGTTCATGGAAGTTCTAAATTAAAAGGTTTAGACCATGGAAGAGTCAGTTTATAGGTTTTATGTTCAGGAGAGCTGGTTCTAGTGTCTTTCCTTCCTCATTTATATTTCTGAAGGTACTTAGGTCTATTCAGGAGAGCTGGTTCTAGTGTCTTTCCTTCCTCATTTATATTGTTGAAGGTACTTAAGTCTATTCAGGAGAGCTGGTTCTAGTGTCTTTCCTTCCTCATTTATATTTCTGAAGGTACTTAGGTATGTTCAGGAGAGCTGGTTCTAGTGTCTTTCCTTCCTCATTTATATTGCTGAAGGCACTTCAAAGTGGTGCAATGTCTGGCCGAAGCAATTTCAAATAACTTACACAACAATATAATAGATGTATAAGATTCATGAAACAAACAAATCTACCAGCTTATATTAGAAAAGCCTTTATAATCTATTGCAGCTGGAAACTTGAAACTTTGTTGAACACATACAATTTCTGAAATAAAGCAGGTTCATTATTTCCATGAACACAAAACATATCAATTGTTTTCAATAACTCATCTAGAAAACAATCAATGAATAGTGGCATTCAAGTTGAGTTCTTTTGAGGATTGGAGTTGCACTGTTTTACAAGTTAGTAGAAGGCCAATTGATAAATGTTTTATAAAGGTTGGTTGTTATGGTGTAATAAGATGAATCAAACTTGTGTTGGTGGATATTTACTCTACCTTTTTCTTTTGGATTTCAACAGGTTCTTTTATCCTTTTTAACATATTCTACAATCCAATCAAATGGTTGCAATCCATTTTGAGCAAAACCTACTCAGTAGCCGTCCCTTGACGTCTTCCATGCTTAGATGACAAACTCATTCCTTTTCTCCTTGTCATATCGTTTTATACTTGCCTCCCTTCTCGTCATTTCTTCCCATCCAGATTTTGACCTTTAAGGCTTTTTTAGGGTTTTTATTCTTTAATTTCTGGTGATATATGTTGGTTTTTTAGTTTGTTTGTGGAATTTTTTTAAAATTATTTTATTTTAATGCATGCTTTAGGTTTTTAAAGGAATATATTTTTGTTTGGATTGTTATTATAGTGTTGATATTATGTATATGTGTTGTTAATTTACTTTCTTGATACTTGTTCTTTCTTCCCATTGAATTTCTCCAAATTTTTGGTTTTCATCTTTTGAGTCTTTAAAATAATTTTTAATTATAAAATATTTGAAAGCAAAACTTTGTTATTCCATCTTTTTTCCTCAAATGTTTTCATTTCTATTATACATAGGGGTGAACAAAAAAATCAAAAAACCAGTATACCGAACCGTACCGGTTGACAATCGTACCGGAAAACCGATTTTCATATCAAACAGGTACGGTTCCGGTTCTGAAATTTAACAGAATCGGAAAATCGGTTTCGATTCCGGTTCTGCGTTATCTGAAAAACCGGTGACCGAAACCGTACCGGTTTAATCCTATATATATATAGAACCCTAACCCTAACCCTAACCCTAATTGCGCCGCCTCGGCCTCGCACTCGCCCTCGCCCTCGCCCTCGCCTCGACCCCGCGCTCGCAGCAACGCGCGACGTCGCCGCCTCTGCCTCGCCCTCGCCTCGCCCCCGAGCTCGCAGCAACGTGCCGACGCCGCCTCGGCCTCGCCCTCGCCCCCGAGCTCGCAGCGACGCCGCCTCGCCGTCGCCGTCGCCCTCGCCCCCGCCCCCGCAGCGACGCCGCCTCGCCGTCGCCCTCGCCGTCGCCCTCGCCTGTCGTCGCGAAGCCGGAGCGCCAGTCTCGGAAGAGCAAAGTAGCGCCGGAACTCGCCGGCCCAAGAGGAGGAGGAGCGAAAGGGATTGATGGCGGGCGGGAAGCGAAACGATTACATGGCGGCGGACGACGACCGCGGTCCGAGCTTCGCGCAGATCCCCACCAGCTTCGGCCACGAGCTTCGCGCCTGCCTACGATGCCGCCTTGTCAAGACCTACGACCAGGTCTCCCTCCTCATCCTCCTTCGAATTTAGGGTTGCTTTATCGTTTCTTGTTTCTTCGTGATTTTGCCTGTTCGGTGTAGTATTTTGGATCAAGGTTTCTTCTAGCGCTTGTGTTTCTGGAATTGGACGGATATTAGAAGCTATTGAAGTGGTTTTTTTTTTGGAACGGACTGATTCATAGAACATTCTACTCGATAATGTTCAAAATCTTGAGAAATTGACAAAAAGATGACCTTTTATCGTCATTGGATCATCCTCTGTAGAATTTTTAATGAAATTATGGAAGTGTCTTTACTGTATTTCTGAGGCTCCAATGCAAAATGTAGCTTGAGTTTTTGCCAGTATGGTTTGATTAGGGTTTTGTAAATAAGTTTGGATAAAATACCAGTTTATTATATTCGGTTTAATGAACACCGTATTTTTGCTTATTTATAAGATTCTGTATCTCATGTCCAATTGAGGCATCAAGATGCTTAATTGAAATAGAAAATTTGAGCAATGTAATGCTTCATCCATCCTCCCATTTATTGCAGTTTACATGTACAAGGACAATGGCAGACGGGCTCTCTGTTGTTCACGTAGATCTTGTTGCAAGCTGTGTTCTTTCATTAAGCTTTTGTTTCATTATTAGCTTAAGTAATTGGTATTTATTTGGGAGAAATACTCATCTATGTAACAATTCTCTTTATTTCTTTTCCATCTTTTTCAAATGCTTATCACTGCCTGTTTGAATTATGCAGTTTAGAGAGTCAGGTTGTGAAAATTGCCCTTTTCTGGATATGGATAAGGAGCATGACAATGTTGTAAATTGCACCACTCCAAATTTTACTGGGTAAGAAGATCATTTTGTTTTTTCTTTCACTCATATGTCATGTGCATTCTTTAGTAAAATGCATCCCTTGAACTGAGATCTGAGTCCTCACTAGTGGCAAACCATTTCAATTTAGAGTATTGCTGAATTTTCATTGCGTAGGGGCTTCATATCAAGAACATGACAAAAGAAAAGTGATACGTGAAGGGCACAAAGTTTTTAGTTACATATGTGAGCAGATCAGGTAGTAAGCTGTTTTAATTAATGCGCTACAAACTTTATTACTAATAGCTTAGAGTTCTTGAGTCCATTTCTTGACAAGTGATGACATGCATTTGTTTGGAGGATCGAAATTTCGTACACAACATACTTATCTGGTTATGCATTTTGAACCTGTTAGTTTCTGTATCTATATAGATGAATGTTTCTGCATGGTTGTTAAATGGTAAGAAAAAGGCCTTAAGCATAAGCATTACCCATGTTGGTGAAAAATGCATACACTTTCAATTTTTCTCTCATTTTTAAATTCTATCTTTTTATTCTGTATTTATCTTAAACTTTTATTGACACTATATTAGCTTCATTCATTAAAATAAGCACTATGTTAGCTGTTGACTTAGTTGTGTTTTGAACTCAGATTTTCTGGAGAGTACTGATTAAATTAGAATTTATATTAGGAAATAATTTAATGGGTTTTATTCTTCTCTAAATTTGTCTCATATTAGAAGATTTGGAATTGCAGAGTTCTTATTCAAGTTATTCTCTTACTTTAACTCAAATTCAGTCAACCACTTCTATAAATACCCTTCATCAAGGGCTTGCGTACAGTGAAATAGAGAGATATAAATCAAAATTTTCAAAATATCTTGTGACAACTATACTAGTTAGTATGTTGTGAGAGTTGGGTGATATTGGAGTTTCACCTCCATCGTTGTAATCTTTTTTTCATTTTCATCAATATACTATTCTCCAGATATTCTTCGCCCGTGCAGTAGGTTATCAACCGAATCACATAAATCTCTTGTGTGCTATTTTTCTTTTTTTCTTTTCTTTTTTTACATCGTGAATTGTGGTGGATATCGATATTTAGTACAACAAATTGATCTTAGAGTTTAGTTTAATATATTCACTACAAAATTTAATGTAGAGAAATTCAATAAAAGTTAGAATTTTCTATTTGACAAGTAAGAGTTCGTGCAATCTTTATTCAATAAGAATTGAGAAACACATTGGAGAATGTCAAAATTAAAGATATCAGCAAAAGTGTTTAGAAAAATCAGAAGGCCAGTGCATATAATACAATTATGCTTAGTCTTATCAATGAGAAACTTTATTCGTTTCTTGATAAAATATCACCTTTAGAGATATGAAAAATATTGGAGAAATAATATATGAGTAAGTTTATTTCAAATCGAGTTTATTTAAAGCAAAGGTTTTTCAATTTTCAAATAAAAGAATATACGAATATAGTTGATCATGTTAATGTCTTCAATAAATTAGTCTCTCAATTATTAAGTATTGATGTTAAAATTAAAAATGAAAATAAGACAATTATTTTATTATTGTCTCTTCCTTTTGCTTTTGAGAATTTAAAGACTTTTCTTATATATGGTAAGAATTTGAAATTTAACAATATTTTTGTTGTCCTTTTATGTAATGAATATTTTAAAAAATTGAAGTTGATGTATCATACTTATAGTTATTAATTGCTAGAGATTGTACGGAAAAAAGATAAAAAATTGATCATTTTATATTCAAAGAAAAAATTGCAGGTATTGTAAGAAGATGAGACATGTAATTGAAAAGTATTGAAACCTCAAAGTAAAAAAGTAGAAAAAATCTCAGTTTAAAAAACAAACTAAAGAATAAGTATTAGTTGCTGAAAGAAGTTTTGATGATGATTATGGTAATATTCTCTATATTAGTTTTTATTTTGATCGTTAGCATGATACTTGAACTTTTAATTCTGGTTGTTCTTACTATATGTATCCAAATAAAAATTAATTTGAAGACTGAAGACATCGAACTTTTTGTAAAAATGAAGACATCGAACACCACTTTACCATTTTAGCAAAATTTCAACAAAATGGTGTGGATGAAAGGATGAGTAGAATTTTGTTGAGAAAAGCACGTAATTTGCTTAGTGCAACTAATCTTGATAACGATTTTTAGACAGAAACAACTAATACAATATGTTTTATTGTGAATCGTTTTTTTCAGACAGTCATTATTTACAAAACTCCTGAAGAGATATAAACTGCTGAACCTGCAAATTATTTTTATTTAAAGATTTTTGTTTGGTATGCCTTTGTGTATGTCGTCAAGAATAAGTTAGATGCATGTTTCAAAAAGTGTATTTTTTTTATTATGCCAAAAATAATAAGAGTTATCGTCTGTGGCATTCTACTATTTTTAATATAATTATTGCAAAAAAGATCCGAATGATATAATGCAAGTGGAGATGGAGTATGTACTTCCTTCAAAAGAATATATTTAGAGTGTACTAAACTCTCAAGAAAATTTTAAGAATTAAGTTAAAATTTTTGAAAATATTCCACTTTGAAGATCTCAAATAAATATAAAACCACCCGAAATGTATAATTTTGATGATATGATAGTTTTTGCTTTATTTATTGACAATGGTGATCATGCTTTTACTTTATTTACGAATAATGGTGATCATTCTTCTTATAAAAAAGTAATGCAGAATATGAATTTTTTCAATAATAAGTTGATATGAATAAAGAGGTGGATTCCGTTTAAAGAAATTATACTTAGGACTTGCTGAAATTACTAGAAGATAAAAGAGTAATTGGCTGTAAGTTGGTATTTCGAAAGAAAAAAGATTTCTCTGAAATAGATGATATTAAATTCAAAACCCGTTTAGTTGTAAAAGCGTATTTACAAAGGGGGGTGTTGACTTTAATGAAAATTTCTCTTCTGTAATTAAACACACATCTATTCGTTTTCTACTTATTTTTATTATTTTTTATAATATTGAGTTAGAATAGTTTGATGTCAAAACTGTTTTTCTACATGGAGAATTAGAAGAGGAGATTTTTATACAATAGTCTGAAGGGTTCATTCAAGAAAACAAAAAAAATTATGTATACAAGTTGAACAAATCATTTTATATTTTGAAATAGTCTTAAAGTAATGGTATAAAAGATTTGACAGTTT
>RXID01015354.1:0-52611 GCA_005019695.1 Trichopus zeylanicus subsp. travancoricus
TTATTTACCAGTGAAAAATATGATGCACATTATTTGAGGTTGAAACGGTCCGAGAAAATACTTTCTGAAAAATTCTACAATCAAGTCATAGACGAAAGTTTTTGGGAATCAGTTGAAAAAGTAATAGGAATCTTCAGCCCATTAGTTAAAGTGCTTCGAATTGTTGACTCAGATGATCATTCGCAGATGGGGTTCTTATATGAAGCAATAGAACGAGCAAAATTGCAAATAAGACGACATATATGAACAATTGAATCTCGCAAATGGGAGAAGATTATTGATCATCGTTGGGACAAAACATTATCGAAAGATATTCATGCTGCAGGTAATTGAGTAAAGAGTCATTTTATAGCACTTTACTAAGTTATAATGATATTATTATTGATTTATATTTAATCATCTTGTAGGGTACTTTCTGAATCCAATATTTCAATATGGCGATGAGGTCAACAATAGTAATACCATTCTCAAAAAGCTACGGAATGTAATCGAGCGGATAGAGCCAGATATGAGAACAAGAATATTGGCATTGCGCGAGGTAAATTATGTATTAAATATTTTTTACATAATTAAGAAAGTTCTTAACTTGAGTACGCTCATTACACAGGCCGACGATTTTAAAAATAAAGTCAAGGACTTCGGCACACAACAAGCAATTGTAGCTATTAGGGGTGATACTCCTGGTATAGTTGATATTCAATAATTATACATATTTGTTAATTCAATTTATATCAAGTTATTAATAATTTTGTCTCATAAATTATAGCTAGATGGTGGAGTATCTACGGGCGGCATGCAGCACCTAATCTTGCAAAGATAGCCATCAGAATTTTAAGTCAAACTGTTTCAAGTTCACAATGTGAGAGGAATTGGACAACTTTCGGATTGATCCATAAGAAGACTAGAAACAGACTTAAAATGGAAAAATTGGAGAAACTTGTTTTCTGCCATTATAACATGCGTTTAAGAGCGCGAAACTTACAGAGGAGAAGATCACCAGAGGATGAGGTAATCGACTTGTCTGCCATATTCGAAGATAATGATCCTTTGATAGAGTGGATTCAAGAAAGAGAAGAACATGTCTTAAATCATCCTGATACACAAGAAGCTATTCGCCGTCTCTTAGACGAAGAAGTGGAAGAGGAAGCTGACAATACGCAGAATACTTTTGATACAAGTGATAGTAGCAATGGTGGTACAGCTGGTGACGCCCATTTTCAACAATCACAAGATGACGGCTCATCTTCATTTGTTCCACAGTATAGAGTAAATGAGTTTTTTGACTCTAATTTATATGGTGGTTATATGCCACAATATCCATATAATTCGCATGGTGGGCAAGATGTTAATCAAGGTCCGACAGATAATGCGAGCTATACCTACTATGACAGTTATCAGAGCGAGATGTCTTCATACAATCCAGGATATCATCAGTCAATGCAAGACCAGACCACTTCCTACTATCCGCATGTTGAACAATACTATCGATCACAACGCCATCGTATTGATGAGTATGGTGATCAAGAAGATCAATCTCTCCAAGATCCACCTCGGAACAGCATGTGGTTATGAGACATGGATTTATATCATGTATGAAATGATGTTTTCATCATTATCTTAAATTAATATCTTATTATAATTTTATGATATTTAAATTTAATGTCTATATAGTTTATTTTATCACATGATAATTTATCTATTTCGTTACGACAATTTATTGTAATCTTTTCCTTCTGACATATTTATTGTAATCTATTTTATGTTCATAAATACTAACAATTATAAGATAATTATTTTTGAAACAGATAATGGCAAATCCGGATTATTTTTGAAACAGATAATGGCAAATCCGGATGATTATATTATAGTTCCAGACCAAGTGACACTGCAAGCAGGAAGAATAATTATGTCAATTCTTCGTCAAAAACTTATATTTTATCGTAGAATTATTCCACATTCGGCATATGATCTACTTGGACAAGACTTAATTGAGCAGGCATTACAAGACCGTGGAAGAGTCAATGATCAAATTTATCTGCCCTCTCAACAAGGTTCACTTCATGCTATCAATCAGCGTCTTGCCGCAATTTCCCCTGAGCACTTCGCACAGTGTGATATTTATTTTTCATGGGTTATTGGACCACTTTTACTATGTGTTGTCAATCAATATGGTTATCATTTTCATTTTGGACCTTCGATGTATGCTTATACTCCAGAACCATTGCCACGAGATCGCGCTGAGCTAGTTGTTCTGGCTCGTATGCCTACAAATGCTCGTCCGGATCATCCAGGTACTGAATTTGTAATTTCACACCCAGATGTTCCAAACTCAACCGACGATGACTATGATGATTAGTTGTATTATCTTAGACTTTATAAATTATGTATGTGTGAAATACATTTTAATGAAAAGTGAAATTTGCTTATGTTAATTTTTAAATTTTAATCATATTCATATCATTTCTTATATTTTTTTTAATACACTAATATATATTAAAAGCAGACAATATCAGTGACTAACTATCAAAAAAATTTCTTTTCTTCGCTGCCATATGCGTTAAACTTATTGTAACTTCCCATCTCCATTCAGTCATAATTTTCACATTTTTTCAAACTTTTCTCCTCTTTTCGACGTATGTTGAACTTTGAAGTCAAAGTACAGTCAAAGTATAGTCAAACTCTGGTCAACACCCAATTAATAATTTAAAAAATTCTTTCGGCCGAAACCGAAACGGCCGAAACTGAAACCGAAACGGCCGAAACGGCCGAAACGTATTGGTTTCGGCCGGTCCCGAAACCGAAACCGAAACCGAAACCGAAAACCTTGGTTGTGGTAGCAATTGCTACAGCAGAAGCAGCAGTAGCAGCAACTACAGTAGTATTAGTAGTAGTTGTACTCATAGTAAATGTTGTAGTTCTTGCAATAGTAGTGGCAGTAGCAGTAGTATTAGTCGTAGTACTAATAGTTGTTGTACTAGAAGCAAAAGTAGTGGTAGCAGATGTAGTATTTGTGGTACTAGTATTAGTAGTAGTAGAAGCAGTAATAGTAGTAGTCGCCGATCTAGTAGTGTAGTAGTACTAGTAGTAGTAGGAGTAGTAGGAGCAGTAGTTGTAGCAGTATTAGTAGTAGTAGGAGATAAAGTAGTAGTAGCAACAGTAGTAGTAGCAGTTATAGTAGCAGTAGTAGTATTTGTAGCAGTAGTACTGTAGCAACCACAGTAGTTACTATAGTAGCAGTAGTAGTAGCAGTAGTAGCAGTAGTAGCAAAAGTAGTAGCAGTAGTAGTAGTAGTAGTAGCTATAGCAGCAACAGCAGCAGCAATAGTAGTAGTAGCAGTAGTAGTCATAATAGTAGTAGTAGCAGAAGTCACAATAATAGTAGTAGTAGTAGTAGTAGAAGTAGTAGTCGTAGCAATAGTAGTAGTAGTAGCAACAGTAGTAGTAGTGGTAGCAGTAGTAGTAGAAGCAGAAGTGGTAGTAGTAGTACTAGTAGTAGTCATTGTAGAAGTAGTAGTAGTAGTAGCGGAAGAAGTAGTGGTAGCTGGAGTTTTTGTAGTAGTAGGAGGAGAAGCGGTAGTAGCGGCTACAACAATAGCAGTAGCAGTGGAAGTAGCAACCGCAACAACAACAGTAGCAGCCGCAGCAGCAGCAACAACAGAAGGAGTAGTAGTAGAAGCAATACGAGTAGTAGTAGTAGTAGTAGCAGAAGTAATAGTAGTAGTAGTACCAGTTGTAGCCGTAGTGGTAATAGTATTATTAATAGTAGCAACATTAATAGTAGAAGTAGTAGTAGTCGCTATAGTTATAGTAGCAGAAGCAGCAGCAGCCGCGATAGTAGCAGCAATTGTAGCAATAGTAGCAGCAGCACTAACAATAGCAATTGTTGTAGTAGTAGCACTAGTAGTAGTAGTTGTAGTAGTAGTGGAGATAATAGCAGTAGTACTAGTAGTAGCGACGACAGAGGCAGTAGCAGTAGTAGTAGCAGTGGTAGTAACAGTAGTAGTAGCGACGGTGGAGGCAGTAGCAGTAGTAGTAGCAGTCGTAGTGCTAGCAATAGTAGTAGCAGCCACAGTAGTTGTTGTAGTAGTAGTAGTAGTAACAGTAATAGTTGTAGTCATAGTACTAGTAGTATTTGAAATAGTAGCCACAGTAGTAGCAGCAGTACTAGTTGTAGTAGTAGCAACAAAAGCAGCTGTAGTAGTAGCAGCAGTAGTGGCATCATTAGTAGTAGTTGGGCTAGTAGTACTATTTGTAGTAGTAGTAGTAATAATAGTAGTAGTTGTTGACATAGTAGTAGTAGTAGCAATAGTAGTAGCAATAGCAGAAGTAGCAGTGGTAGTACTAGTAGTAGTAGCATTAGATGTAGCAGCAATAGTAGTAGTATTAGAAGTAATAGCACTTGTTGTAGTGGTACTAGTAGTAGCAGCAGTAGTATTAGTAGTAGCAATTTTAGTAGCAATTGTAGTAGTAGTAACAGTAGTAGTAGCAACAGTAGTGGCGGTAATAGTAGTAGCAACAGCAGTAGAAGAAATTGTAGCAATAGTAGTAGTACTATTAGCAGTTGCAGTGGCAGTAGTACTAGTAATAGTTGTAGCAATCGTAGTGGTAGTAGTAGTGGTAGTAGTGGTAGTAGCAGCATTAGTAGTAGGAGTAGTTGTAGTAGTAGTAGTATTAGCAATAGCAATAATGGTAATAGTAGCAGCAGTTGCAACAGTTGCAGCAACAGCAGCAGGAGTAGCAGCAGTAGTAGTAATAGTAGTAGTAGTAGTAGAAGTAGTAGTAGTAGTAGTAGTAGCTGTAGTAGTTGCTATAGTAGTAGTATTGGGAGAAGTAATAGGAGTTGTAGTACTAGTAGCAATTGTAGCTACAGTAGTAGTAGTGGTAGTAGCTGTGTTAGTAGTAGTAGTAGCAGCCATAGTGGTAGTAGTAGCAGCAGCAGTAGGACAAGCAATAGTAGTAGAAGTAGTAGTAATAGTAGAAGTATTTATAGAAGTAGCAGTAGTTGTTATAGTGGTCGTAGTAATAGTAGCAACAGCAGTAGTAGCTGTAGTAGCAGTAGTAGTAATAGTAGGAGAAGTAGTAGTAGCAGTAGTGGTTGAAGTATTAGCAGTTGTAGCTGCAACAGCAGAAGCAGTAGTAGCTTTACTAGTATTAGTAGTAGTAATTATAATAGTAGCAGTAGGAGTAGTAGCAAAAGTACTAGTAGTAATAATAGTAGAAGTTGTAGAAGTGGTAGCACAAGTAGTAGTAGTTGTAGTAGTAGCAGAGATAATAGCAGTAGTATTAGTAGTAGTAGTAGTAGTAGCAGTAATAGTACTAGTCGTAGTAATATTAGCAGTAGTAGTAGCAATAGTAGTAGTAGTTGCTGTAGTAGTTGTAGTAGTAGTAGCAACAGCAATTGTTGTAGTGTTAGTAGTAGTTGAAATAGTAGCAGCAGTAGTTGCAGCAAGAGTAGCAGAAGTTGCAGCAGCGACATCAGCAGTAGTGGTAGGAGTTGTAGTACTATTTGTAGTAGTAGTAGTTATTGTAGTAGTAGTTGTTGTTGTCATAGAAGTAGTAGTAGCAACAATAGCAGTGATAATGAAGGTAGTAGTATTAGTTGTAGCAGTAGTAGTAGTAGTAGTAGCAGTAACAGTAGCTGTAGTATTAGTAGTAGCAGCAATAGTAGCAGCAGCAGTAGTGGAATTAGTAGTAGCAGTAACAGCAGCTGTAGTATTAGTAGTAGCAGCAATAGTAGCAGCAGCAGTAGTGGAATTAGTAGTAGCAGTAGTAGCAGAAGCAGTTATTGCAGTAGTATTAGTAGTAGTAGTAGCAGTTGTAGTAGTAGTGATACTAGTAATAGCAGTAGTAGTAGTAGTGGTAGTAGTAGCAGCAGCAGTAATAGTCGTAGGGGTAGTATTAAGAACCGCTATAACAACAGTAGTAGTTGTTGTTGTTGTTGTAGTAGTAGTAGTAGTACTAGTAGTAGGAGGAGAAGTAGTAGTAGTACTAGTAGTAGCAGCAGCAGAAGTAGTAGTTGTAGTTGTTGTAGTAGTAGTATTAGGAGAAGTAGTCGGTGTCGTAGTACTAGTAGCAACTATTATAGTAGTAGTAGCTACAGCAATAATAGTAGTAGTAGCAGTACTAGTGAAAGCAATAATGGTGGCAGCAATCATAGTAGCAGTAGTGTCAAAAGTAGTGGTAGTAGAGGTTGTGGTAGTAGCAATAGTAGTAGGAGCACTAGTAGCTGTAATAGTAGTAATAATAGTAGCAATAGTAGTAGTAGTAGAAGTACTGCTAATAATAGTAGCACTAGCAGTAGTAGTTGTAGTTGTAGCTTAGATAATAACAATAGTACCAGTACTAGCAGTAGTAGAGGTAGCAGTAGCAGTAGTAGCGGTAAAAGTACTAGCAATAGTGGTACAAGCAGTAGTTGTAGCAATAGTAGTAGTAGTAGTCGCCGCAGTAGTTGCAGTACTAGTAGTAGTAACAATAATTCTTGTGGTGGTAGTCGTAGTAGTTGTTGAAATAGTAGCAATAGTAGCTGCAATACTAGTTGTAGTAGTAGTAGTAGCAACGGCATCAACGGTAGTATAAGGAGTAGAAGGACTATTTGTAGTAGTAGTAGTTATTTTTGAAGTAGTAGTAGTAACAGTAGTTGTTGTTGTCATAGTTGTAGTAGTAGCAATAGTAGTAGAAGTAGTAGAAGTAGCAGTAGTAGTACTAGTAGTAGTAGCGGTAGCTGTAGCAATAGCAGTACTAGTAGTGGTATTAGTAGTTGTAGCAACAGTTGTATTATTAGTAGTAGTACTAGCAATAGTAGTAGTAGTAACAGTAGCAGCAACAGCAGCAACAGTAGTAGTAGTAGCAACTGTGGTAGGAGTTGTAGTTGTAGTAGTAGTAATAGAAGCAGATGTTGTAGCAGTAGTACTAGTAATAGCAGCAGTAGTTGTTGTAGTAGTTGTTGTAGTTGTTGTTGTTGTGGTAGTAGTAGTAGTATTAGTCGATGTAGTTGTAGTAATAGTAGTATTAGCAACAGCAACAATGGCAGTAGTAGTAGTAGTAGTAGTAGTAACAGTAGTAGCCTCGTTTGGAGTAGCAGCAATAGCAACAACGGCAGTAGTAGTAGTAGCAACATTAGTAGCCACGTCTGGAGTAGCAGCAGCAGCAACAGTAGTTGTGGTAGTAGTATTGGTAGTAGTAGTAGTCGCAGTAGTAGTAGTAGTAGTAGTAGTATTACCGATCGCAGTAGTAGTAGTAGTAGTAGTAGTAGTGAAAGTAGTAGTAGTAGTTGAAGTGTTTGTAGAAGCCGCAGTAGTAGTTGTAGTGGTAGTTATAATAGTAGCAGTAGCAGTAGTAGCCATAGTAGTAGTAGTAGTAGCAGTAGGAGATGTAGTAGTAGCCATAGTAGTAGAAGTAGTAGTAGTAATACCAGTTGCTGCAATAGCAGTAGTAGTAGCAGTACTAGTGGAAGTTGTAGTAGTGGCAGCAATCGTAGTCGCAATAGTAGCAGAAGTAGTGGTAGTAGAGGTTGTAGTAGTAGTAGAAGCTGTATGAACAATAGTAGCCATAGTAGAAGTAATAATCATAGCAGTAGTAGTAGTAGCATAAGTATTACTAATATTAGTGGTAGTAGTTATAGTAGTAGTAGCACTAGTAGTTGTTGTTGTAGTAGTAGTCGAAGTAATAGTAGTAGTACTAGAAGTAACAGTTGCTGAGGCAGTAGGAGTAGCAACAGTAGTAGTAGTAGGAGCCACAGTAGTTGTAGTAGTAGTAATAATAGTAGTAGCTGTTGTGGTAGTACTACTACTAGTAGAAGCAGCGACGGCATCAGTAGTAGTAGTTGGAGTAGTAGTACTATTTGTTGTAGTAGTTGTTGTAGCAATAGTAGTGGTAGTAGTAGTAGTCGTAGTCGTAGCAGTTGCAGTAGTAGTAGCAGGAGTAGTAGAAGTAGTAGTGGTAATTGTAGTTGTTGTAGTGCTAGCAATAGTAGTAGTAGTACCCATATTAACAGTAGCAGCAGTTGTAGAAGTAGAAGTAGTAGTTGTAGTAGATGTGGGAGCAATAATAGTTGTGGTAATAGTAGTAGTAGTAGTAGTTGTTGTTGTTGTTGTTGTTGTTGTTGTAGTAGTAGTAGTAGTAGTAGCAGTTCAAAAGAAATAGTAGTGGCAGCAGTACAAGTACTAGTACAAGTAGCAGTGGCTGAAGTAGTAGTTGTTTGAGAAGTATTAGTAATAGGTATTGTAGTAGTAGGAATAGCAGCTATTGCTTTATCAGTAGAAGTATTAGTGGCAATTGTAGTAGTGGTAGTGGTAGACGTAGCAATACATGTTGTTGTTGTAGTAGTCGCCGTAGTAGTAGTAGAAGTAGCAGAAATAGCAGCTGCAGTAGTAGTAGTAGCAGTAGTTGTAGTAGAAGCAGAAGTAGCAGCTGCAGTAGTAGTAGTAGCAGTTGTAGTTGTAATGCCGTGGAAGCAGCAGCAGTAGTAGTAGTAGCAGTTGTAGTTGTAATGTCGTGGAAGCAGCAGTTGTAGTAATAGCAGTGGCAATTGTAGTAGTATTAGCCATAGTAATTGTAGGAGTCATTGTAGGAGCAGTTGTAGTTGTAGCAGAAGTAGTAATTATAGTACTAGTAGTAGTAGTAGTAGCTGAAGTAGAAGTAGCAATAGTTGTAGTAGTAAGGGAAGTAGTAGTTGCAGCAATAGTAGTAGTAATAGTAGCTATAAGAGCAGCACTAGTAATAGTAGTAGCAGTAGAAGAAGCAATAGCAGTAGTACCAGTGGTAGCAATAGTAGTCATAATAGTAGCAGCCATATCAGAAGTCGCAATAGTAGTAGTAGTTGTTGTTATTGTAGTAGTAGTAGTAGTAATAATAATAGTAGTTGTAGTAGCAGTAGTGGTAGCAGTAGTAGTAGTAGCATAAGTGGAACCAGTAGTACTAGTAGTAGTCATCGTAGAAGCAGCAGTATTAGTAGCAGTAGATGTAGGAGGAGTAGTAGGAGTAGAAGTGGTAGTAGTAGCAGCAGTAGCAATAGCAATAGTAGTAGTAGTAGTAGTAGTAGCAATACAAGTAGTAGTAGTTGTAGTAGCATTTGTAGCCGCAGTGGTAGACGCAGTGGTAACAGTAGTAGTAGTACTGGTAGCCGCGATAGTAGTAGCAGTGGTAGCAGTAGTAGTAGCAGCACAAGCAATAGAAGTTGCAGTAGTAGTAGCGCTAGTAGTAGCAGTTGTTGTAGTAGAAAAGATAATATCAATAGTACTAGTAGTAGTAGTAGCGGAGGCATTAGCAGTAGTAGTAGCAGAAGTAGTACTTGCAGTAGTAGTGCTAGCAGTAGTAGTAGCATTAGTTGTAGTAGTAGTAGTCGCAGTAGTTATAGTAGTAGTACTCGTAGTTGTAGTAATTGTTGTTTTTGTTGTGGTAGTTGTAGTAGTAGCAACAATAGTAGTAGTTGCAGCAGTAGTAGTAGGTGTAGTAGTAGTAGTAGCAGCACAAGTTACGGAAGCTGCAGCAGGACTAGCAATAGGAGTAGTAGTAGTAGTAAGTAGTAGTAGTAGTTGTGGCGGTAGTAGTAGTTATAGTAATAGTAGTTGTTCTAGAAGTAGTATTAGTAGTAGTAGAAGGAGTAGTAACATTTGTAGAAACAGAGCAGCAAAAGTAGTAGCAGTAGTTGTAGTTGGAGCAGGACGATTGTAGTAATAGTAGGAGACGGAGTTGGAGTTAGAGTAGTAGTACCAATAGAAGTAGTTGTAGGAGTAGTGGTGTAGTTGTACTAGTAGTAGGAGTAGTTGTAGTAGTAGTAGTAGCAATAGTAGCAGTAATAGTAGTGAAAGTAGTTATAGTCATTATAGCAGCAGTAGTAATGGTAGCAGTGGTAATTGTAGTAGAAGTAGTAGTAAAAGTAGTAGTACTAGTAGTAGTATTTGTAATCGCAGTAGTAGTAGCAGTAGTAGCAGTTGTAGTAGCAAAAGTAATAGTTATGGTAGTAGTAGCAGCAGTACTGGTAGCATTAGTAGTGGCACTAGCAGTAGTAGCAGTAGTAGCTGCAGTAGCAGTAGTAGAAGTAGTGATAGTAGTAGAAGTAGAAGTAGCAGTAGGTGCAGTGGTGGGGGAGGTAGTAATAGTATTAGTAGTAGTAGAAGTTGTAGTAGAAGTAGTAGTAGACGTAGTAGTAGCAATAGTTGTTGTAGTAGTTGTAGTTGTTGTACTAGTGGTGGTGATAGCAGTAGTAGTAGGGGTAGTGGTAGCAATAATAGTAGTGGTAATAGTAGTAGCATTAGTAGCAGCAGTAGTAGTATTAGGAGTAGTAGCAATTGCAATAGTAGCAGTAGCAGCTGTAATAATAGTAGTAGTTGTTGTAGCTGTAGCAGTAGAAGTAGTAGTAGCTATAGTACTAGAAGTTGTAGTAGTTGTTGTAGTACTAGTAGCAATAGTAGTTTGTAGTAGTATTACTAGTAGTAGCAGTTGCGATAGTAGTATTAGTAGTAATAGCAGCAGCAGGAGTAGTAGTAGTAGTAGTAGTAGTAGTAGTAGGAGTCATTGTGTTAGTTGTAGCTGGAGTAGTTGCAGTAGAAGTAGTAGTGGGGGTAGTAGTAGAGTAGCGGTTGGAGTAGGAGTGGTAGTAGTTGTTGTTGTAGTAGTTGTAGTGTAGTAGCAGCAACAGTAGTAGTAGCGGTAGTTGTTGTTGTTGAAGGGGGATGAGGGGTAGCAGAGTTAGTGGTAGTAGTTATAGTAGTAGTAGTTGTTGTTATTGTTGTTGTTGTTGTAGTAGTAGTAGTATCAGTAGTAGTTGTTGTAGAAGGAGGAGTAGTTGTAGCAGTAGTAATAGTTATAGTAGTTTTAGTAGTAGTAGTAGTAGTAGAAGTAGCAGCAGCAGTAGTAGAAGTAGAAGCAGTAGCAGTAGTTGTAGTTGGAGTAGGAGTAGTAGTTGTAGTAGTTGGAGTAGTTATAGTGGTAGTAATAGTAGTAGTTATTGTTGTTGTAGTTGTAGTGTAGCGATAGTAGTTATAGTAGAGGAAGTAGTAGTTGTAGTAAATACAGTGGTAGTAGTTGTAGTTGTAGTAGTAGTAGTTGTTGTTGTTGTTGTTGTTGTTGTAGTCATTGTAGTAGTAGTTATAGGAGAAGTTCTTGTAGATGTAGTAGTAATAGTAGTAGTAGTAGTCTTAGTAGCAGCATTAGTAGTAGCAGTAGTAGTAGTAGTAGAAGTTGTCGTTGTAGTAACAGTAATAGGAGTTGTGGTAGTACGAGTAGTAGAAGCGACAGTTATAGTAATAGTAATAGATGGAGTAGTGGTTGTAGTAGCAGTAGTAGTAATACTAGTAGTAGAAGAAGTAGTTATAGTAGTAGTAGTTGTTGTTGTTGTACTAGTAGTAGTTGTAGTAGAAGTAGTAGTAATAGTAGTAGTAGAAGTACTAGTAGCATAAGCTGTAGTATTAGTAGTAGCAATAGTAGGAGTGGGTAGTAGTAGTGGGAGTAGTAGTTGTAGTAGTAGTAGTAATGGTGGTAAATATAGTAATAATAGTAGTTGTAGTAGTAGTCATAGTAACACTAGTAGCTAGTGTAGTAAGAGTAGTAGTAATAGTAGCAGTAATAGTAGTTGTAGTAGGAGTAGTAATTGTAATAATAGTAGTAGTACTGGTAATAGTAGTATAATAGTAATAATAATTGTAGCAATAATAGTAGTAATTGTTGTAGTTATTGTAATAGTGGTATTAATAGTAGAAATAGGAGTACTAGAAAGAGTAGTAGTTGTTGTTGTTATTGTAGTAATAGTAGTGGAAGTAGTGGTAGCAGCAGCAGTAGTAGTAGTAGTAGGTGTAGTAGTAGTGGTAGTAGTAGCAGTTGTAGCAATACTAGTAGTAGTAATAGTACTAGTAGTAGTACTAGTAATATTCGTAGCAGCAGTACTAGTTGTTGTTGTAGTAGTACTAGTAGTAGTAATAGGAGGAGTAGTACTAGTACTAGTAGTAGCAACAGTAGTAGTAGTAGCAGCAATAGCAGTAGCTACAGTAGGAGCAATAGTAGTAGTAGTAGAAGGAGTAGTTGTAATTGTAGTTGTAGTTGTAGTAGTAGTAGTAGTAGTTGCTGCAGTAGTAGTAATAGTAGTAGTAGTAGTTGCTGCAGCATTATTTATAGCAGTAGTAGTAGTAGTAGAAGTAGCAGTTCGAGTAGGAGTAGTACTAGCATAATTAGTAGGAGTAGTAGTAGAAGTAGGAGTTCGAGTAGGAGCAGTAGTAGTTGTTGTTGTTGTTGTAGTTGTTGTAGTAGTAGTAGTAATAGTAGTAGTAGTAGGAATAACAGTAGTAGTACAATTGGCAGTAGGAGTAGTAGTAGAAGTAGGTGAAGTAATAGTTGTAATAGTAGTAGTAGTAGAAGTAGTAATTGGAGTAGCAACATCTACAATAGCTATAGCAATAGTAGTGTGGTAGTAATAGTAGTAGCAATTGTAGTAGTAGTAGTAGTAGAAGTAATAGTAGCAGTAGTATTAGAAGAAGTATTAGCAGCAGTAACAGTCGTAGTAGCAGCATAAGTGGTGGTAGTAGTAATAGCAGTAGTAGTAGTAGCAGTAGTAGTAGCAGTAGTTGTAGTAGCTATAGTAGTAGCAGTAGCAATAGTTGTTGTCGCAATAGTAATAGTAGTATTAGCATTAGTAGTGGTAGTAGTTGTAGTAGTAGTAATAATAATAATAGAAAAAGCAACAATAGCCATAATAGCAGTAGCATTAGTACTAGCAGCAGAAGTAGTAGTAGCAGCTGCAGTAGTTGTAGTAGGAGTTGTAGGAGTAGCAGTAGTAGCAGTTGCAGGAGTAGTAGTAGCAGTTGGAAAAGTCGTATTAGTAGTAGTAGAAGTAGTAGCAGTAGAAGTAATAGTAGTAGTAGTAGTAGCAGTAGTGGCTGTAGTAGGTGTAGCAATAGCAGTTGTCGCAGAAGTATTAGCAGCAGCAGTAGTAGTGGTGGTGGTAGAAGTAGTAGTAGTAGTAGTAGTAGTAGTAGTAGTAGTGTTACTAGCAATAGTAGTAGTAGTAGCAGTAGTAATAGTAGTAGTAGCAGTAGTAGTAGCATTAGTAGCCATAGTAATAGTAGTAGTAGTAGTATTAGGAGTAGAAGTAGTAGCAGTTGTAGCAGTCGTGGTAGTAATAGTAGTAGCAGAAGCGAAAGTAGCTTTAATAGTAGTAGTAGTAGCAGTAGTAGCAGCAACAACCACAGCAGCAGTAGTAGCAGTAGTAACAGCGATATTATTATTAGTAACAGTAGTAGTAGCAATAGTATTAGTAGTAACAGTAGTAGTAGCAGCCACAGTTGTTGTAGTTGTAGTAGCCGTAGTAGTAGAAGCATTGGAAGCAGTAGTAGTAGCAGTTGTAGAAGCAGTAGTAGGAGTAGTAATAGTAGTAGTAGTATTAGTAGTAGTTAGTGGGAGAAGTAGTTGTAGTAGTAGAAGTATTAGCAACAACAACAATAGCAGTAGTAGTAGTAGCATCAGTAGTAGGAGCAGCAGTAGCCGCAATAGTAGTAGCAGCAGTAGTAGTAGTATTAGAAGCAATAGTAGTAGCAGTAGCAGTAGCAGTAGTTGTTGCAGTAGTCGTAGAAGGAGAAGTAGAAGGAGGTGTAATATTAGTCGTATTTGCAGAAGCAGTAGTTGTAATAGTAGTAGTAGTTGTTGTTATTGTAGCTATAGTAGTACTAGTAGTAGTCGTACTAGCAACTGTAGTAGTAGTAGTAGTAGTAGTAGTAGTAGTAGCAGCAGCAGTCCCAGTAGTAGGAGTTGCAGTAGCAGAAGAAGTAGTAGTAGTAGAGGAAGTGTTAGTAGAAGCAGCCGTTGTAGTAGTTGTTGTTGTAGTAGGAGAAGTAGTAGTCCCAATAGTAGTAGAAGTATTAGTAGTAGAAGTACTAGTAGTAGCTGCAATAACAATAGTAGTAGTAGCAATACTAGTAGAAGTAGTAGTTGTGGTAGCAATCATAGTAGCAGTAGTAACAGAAGTAGTGGTAGTAGTAGCTATAATAGTAATTGTAGCGGTACGAGCTATAGTGGCAGTGGTAGTAGCAAAAACAGTAACAGTAGTGGTAGTTACAGAAGTATTAGTAGTAATAGTAGCAGTTGCTATAGTAGTAGTAGCACTATTAGTAGCAAAGGTAGTTGCAGCAGTACTAGTAGTAGCTGTAGCAAAGGCAAGAGCAATAGTAGTAGCAGTAGTAGTACTAGCAATAGTAGTAGCAACAGTAGTAGCAATACTAGACATAGTAGTTGTAGTAGTAGTAGTAATAGCAGTAATTGTAGTGGTAGTAGTAGTAGTAGTTGAAATAGTAGCAGCAGTAGTAGCATTAATAGTGATAGTAGAAGCAGTAGTAGCAGTAGCAGCAGTTTTAGTAGTAGTAGTAGCAGCGGCAGCATCCGTAGTTGTAGTAGGAGTAGTTTTACTATTTATAGTACTAGTAGTTATTGTAGCTGTTGTAGTAGTAGTAATAGTCATAGTAGTTCTCGTAGTAGTAGCAGTAGCAATAGTAGTCATAGTTGTTGTAGTAGTAGTAATAGCAGTGGTAGAAATAGTTAGAATAGTAGTAGCAGGAGTAGTAGCAATAGTAGTCATAGTTGTTGTTGTTGTTGTTGTAGTAGTAGTAGCAGTAGTCATAGTAGTTGTAGTAGTAGTTGTTGTTGTTGTAGTAGTAGTAGTCGTAGTAGCAGTAGTAGCAATAATAGTGGTAGTAGTAGTTGTTGTTGTAGTAATAGTAACTGTAGCAGTAATACTAGTAGCAATAGTAACAATAGTAGTAGCAGTAATTATAGCAATAGTAATAGTAGTAGCTATAGTAGTGGTGGTGGTGGTGGTGGTGGTGGTGGTGGTGGTAGTAGTAGTAGCTATGGTAGCAGTAGTAGTAGGAGCAGTAGAAGTTGTAGTTGTGGTATTAGTTAGTGTAGTGGTTGCAATAGTAGTAGTAGTGCCCATATTAGCGGTAGTAGCAGTTGTAGAAGTAGAAGCAATAGTTGTACTAGAAGTAGCAGTAGAAGTAGTTGTTGTAGTAGTAGTAGTAGTACCAGTAGTAGTAGTAGTAGCTGTAGTAGTAATAGTAGTAGTAGCAGCCAAAGTACTTGTTGTTGTAGCAGTAACAGAAGTAGTAGTTGTTCGAGAGGTAGTACTAATTGGTATCATAGTAGCCGCAATAGCAGCTGTTGTTTTAGTAGTAGATGTATTTGTTGCAATTGTAGTAGTAGTAATAGTAGTAGTAGTAGTTATTGTTATAGTAGTAGTTGTAATAGTCGAAGCTATAGTAGTAGCAGTAGCAGTAGTAGCAGTAGTAGCAGTTGTGACAGTAATAGTAGCAGTAATAGCAGTAGAAGTAGTTGTAGTAGTTGTAGCTGTAGTAGTAATAGTAGTAGTAGTAGTGGTAGTAGTAGTAGCAGTGGCAATAGCAGTAGTAGTAGTAGTCACATTTGTAGCTATAGTAGCAGTAGTTATAGTAGTTATAGTAGCAGCAGCAGCAGCAGTAGTAGTAGTAGAAGTAGTAGCAATAGCAATAGTAGTAGCAGTAATAGCAATAATAGTAGTAATAGCAACAGCAGTGGTAGCAGTAGTCATAGCAGTAGTAGTAGCTTTAATAGTAGTAGCAACAATAGAAGTAGCAATAGGAGCAGTAGGAGTAGCAGGAGTTGTAGTAGTAGTAGTAGTACCAGTAGTAGTAGTGTTAGTAATACTAGTAGCAGTAGCAGAAGTTGTAGCAGCAGCAACTACAGTAGTAGTAGCAGTGGTAATAGCAGCAAAACTAGTAGCAGTAGTACTAATAGTTGTACTAGCAGAAGCAGTAGCAGTGGAAGTGGCAGTAGTAGTAGTAATAGTTATAGATGTAGTAGTCATAGTTGTAATAGTAATTGTAGTGGTAGTAGTAGTTGTAGTAACTATTGCATTAGTAGTAGTAGTTGTAGTAGTCATAGTAATAGTAGTGGTAGTAGTAGTAGCAGCAGCAGTAGTAGCTGTAGTAGCAGCAATAGTAGCAGCAGCAGTAGTAGTAGTTACAGCAATAGAAGTAGTAGTAGTAGTAGTAGCAGCAGCAGTAGCATTTGTATTAGCAGTAGTAGCAGTAGTAGTAGCAGTAGTAGCTGCAGTAGCAATAGTAATAGAAGTAGTTGTTGTAGTAGTAGCAGTAGTAGCAATAGTAGTAAAAATAGTAGTAGCAATAGCTGGCGTAGCAACAATAGCAACAGCAGCAGTAGTAGTTGTTCGAGCAGTTGTAGTAGTAGCAGTAGCAGCAGCAGGAGTAGTAGTAGTTGTAATAGTCATGGTAGTTGCAGCAATAGGAGGAGCAGCAGCACCAGCAATAGTAATAGTAGTAGCTGGAGTAGTAATAGTAGTAATAGTAAAGGTAGTTGTTGCAATAGCAGCAGTAGCAATAGCAGCAGCAGTAGTAGTAGTAGTAGCAGCAACAGCAGTAATAGTAGTAGCAGTAGAAGTAGTAGCAATATTAGAAGTAGTAGCTGTCGTAGTTGTAGTAGTAGTAGGAGTAGTAGTTCTAGTAGTAGTAGTAATAGTGGTAGTAGTAGCAGTAGTAGTAGTAATAATAGTAATTCGAATAGTAGTTGTAAACATAGTAACAATAGCAATAGTAGTACTAATAGTCGTTGTAGTAGTAATAGTAGTAGCAGTGCACAAGTAGTAGTAGTAGTAGTAGTAGTAGTAGTAGTAATAGTAGTAGCAACAACATTAGTAATAGTAGGAGTAGCATTAGTAGTAGCAGCAGAAGTAGTAGTTGTAGTTGTAATAGTAGTAATATTAGCAACAGCAGTAATAGTAGCGGCAAAAGTAGTCGTAGTAGTACCAGGAGGAGTAATAGTTGTTGTTGTTGTTGTAGTAGTAGTAGTAATAGTAGAAGTAGTAGTAGTCTAGCAGGAGAAGTAGCAGTGGCAGCAGCAGTGGTCGGAGTAGGATTAGTAGTTATTGTAGTAGGAGCAGCAGCAATAACAATAGAAGAAGTAATAGTAGTAGTAGTAGTAGTAGTAGATATAGTAGTAGAAGTAGATGTGATAGTAGCAGCAACCAAGGCAATAATAATAGTTGGAGTATGTTTAGCAGAAGCAGTGGTAGTAGCAACAGCCAAGGCAATAGTAGTGGCAGTTGTAGCAATAGGAGTAGCTATACTATTAGCGGCAGCAGTAGTAGTAGTTGTAGCGATAACAGTAGTTGTAGTAGTAGTATTGGTAATATAGTAGTAGTAGTAGTTATAGAACTTGTAGCAGTAGTATTTGTAGTACTAGTAGGCTAGTTGTAGTTGTAGTAGTAGTAGTAGTAATGGTAGTTGTAGTTGTGTTAGTAAAAGTAGTAGCAGTAGTATTTGTAGTACTAGTAGGCTAGTTGTAGTTGTAGTAGTAGTAGTAATGGTAGTTGTAGTTGTGTTAGTAAAAGTAGTAGTAGTAGAAGTAGTCTAGTAGTAGTAGTAGGAGGAGGAGGAGGAGTAGGAGTAATAGTAGCAATAGTAGGAGTAGGTGTAGTAGTAGTAGTAGCAGGAGTATGTGTTGGAGTAGTTGCAATAGTAGTAGTAGTAGTAGTAGTAGTAGTAGTAGTAGTAGCAGGAGTAGGTGTTGGAGTAGTTGCAGCTGCAGCAGCAACAGTAGCAGTAGCAGCAGCAGTAGTAGCAGTAGCAGCAGCAACAGCAGCAGCAGTAGTAGTAGTAGTAGTAGTAGTAGTAGTAGTAGTAGTAATAGTAGTAGTTATAGTACTTGTAGCAGTGGTATTTGTAGTGCTGTAGGAGCAGTTGTAGTAGTAGTGGTGGTGGTGGTAGTTGTAGTTGTGTTAGTAAAAGTAGTAGTAGTTGAAGTAGTCGTAGTGGTAGTAATAGTAGGAGGATTAGGAGTAGGAGTAGTAGTAGCAATAGTAGGAGTAGGTGTAGTCGTAGTTGTAGCAGGAGTAGGAGTAGAAGTAGTTGCAGCAGTAGCAGCAACAACAATAGTCGTAGTAGTAGTAGTAGTAGTAGTAGTAGCAACAGTAGTAGTAGTAGAAGTTGTAGTAGTTGTAGCAGTAGTAGGAGGAGCAGTAGCATTAGCAATTCTAGTAGAAGTAGGAGTAATAGTAGTAAAAGTAGTAGTTGGAGTAGTGGTAGTAGTAATTATAGTAGTTGTTGGAGTATTAGTTGCAATAATAATAGTAGTTGTAGGAAAAGTAATATGACAAGTAGAATTAGTTGTAGTGGTAGTGTAGTAGTAGTCATAGTAGTAGTAGAAGTAGAGGTAGTACTTGTAGTAGAAGTAGTAGTCATAGTAGTAGTAGTAGTAGAGGTAGTAATAGTAGCAGTAGTTATTGTCGTAGTAGTAGTGGTGGTGGTAGTAGTAGTGGTTGTAGTAGTAGTTGTAATGATAGTTGTTGTAGTAGTAGTAGTAGTAGAAGTAGTAACAATAGTAGAAGTAGTAGTATTAGGAATAGAAGCACGAGTAGGAGTTGGAGTTGGAGTAGTAGTAGTAGAATTAGTCATTGTGGTAGTAGCAGTGTTAATCATAGTAGTAGTAGTAGTAGTAGTAGTAGTAGTAGTAGTAGTAGTAGTAGTAGTAGTAGTAATAGTAGTAGTAGTAGTAGTAGTAGTAGCAGTTGCAGTGGTAGTAATAGTAGTAGCAGTAGTAGTCATAGAAGTAGAAGTTGCTGAAGTAGTAGTAGCATTACTAGTAGTAGCAATAGTAGTTGTTGTAATAGTAGTAGTAGGAGTAGTAGTTGTAACAGTAGTAGTAGTACTAGTAGGAGTTCTAGTTGTAGTAGGAGTAGTATTTGTAGCAGTAGGAGTAGTACTAGTAGGAGCAGTAGTTGTAGTAGTAGTGGTTGTTGTAGTAGTTGTAGTAGCGGGAGTAGTGGCAGTAGTTGTAGCAGTATTAGTAGAAGCAACAGTAGTAGTAGTCATAGTAGTAGTAGTACTACTAGTAGGGATAGTAGTAGAAGCAGTAGTGGAAGTAGGAGTAGTAGTAATTGTAGTAGTAGTAGTAGTAGCAGTAGTTGTAGTAGTAGTAGTAGTAGTATTGGTAGTAGAAGTAGTAGTAGTAGTAGCAGCAGTAGTAGAAGTAGTTGTATTTGGAATACTAGCAGCACTACTGGTAGTAGTCGCCATAGTAATAGTAGATACAATCATAGTAGTAGTAGTAGTTGTAGGAGGAGGAGGAGTAGTAGTAGTATTTATAGTAGTAGTAATAGTAATCGTAGTTGTAGGAGTAGTAGTAGTTATTGTTGTTGTTGTTGTTGTTGTATTAGTTGTAGTAGTTATTATAAGAGCATTTGGAGTAGGGGGAGTAGTAGTAGCAATAGCAGTCATAGTAGAAGTAGTAGTAGTATTTATAGTAGTAGTAGTAGTTGTTGTTGTTGTTGTTGTAGTTGTAATAGTAGTAGCATCAGTCGTAGCTGTAGCAATATAAAAGTGGTAGTTGTAGTGGTTGTAGAAGTAGTAGTAGTAGCAGCAGCAGCAGCAGTAGTAGTAGCTGTACGTGAAGTAGTAGTGGTGGTATTTGTTCTTCTTGTAGGAAAAGTAGTACTAGAAGTAGTAGTAGTGGTAGTAGCTTTTATAGTAGTTGTAGTAGTAGTTGTAGTAGTACTTGTAACTATAGTAGTAGTAGTAGTAGCATAGTAGTAGAAATAGAAGTAGTAGCAGTATCAGCAGTATCAGTAGTTGCAGTAGTACTAGTAGTAGTAGTAGTAGCAGTAGTCATAATAGTAGTAGTAGTAGGAGGAGCAACAATAGTAGAAATAGTAGTAGTAGCAGTATCGACAGTAGCAGTAGTACTAGAAGTTGTTGTTGTTCTAGCAGCGGTAGAAGTAGGAGCTATAGTTGTAGTAGTAGTAGTAGTAAATGTTGTTGTTGTTGTAATAAAAATAACTGTAGTAAAAGTCGTAGTAGTTGTTGTATTAGTAGTAGCAGTAGCTGTAGTAGCAATAGTAGCAGAAGCAGTAGTAGTAGTAGAAGTAGTTGTTGTTGTAGTAGTTGTCGTAGCAGTCGTACTAGTAGTGGTAGTAGCAGTCATAGTTGTAATAGCAGTAGTAGTAGTCACGGTATTACCTGTGGTTTTAGTAGTAGTAGTAGTAGTAGCTTTAGCATTAGTAGTAGGAGCAGTAGTAGCAGTTGCAGCAGAAGTAGCAATAGTGGTACAAGTTGTAGAATTTTTGTAGTAGTTGTAGCAGTGGTAGTGGTTGTTATAGTAGTAGTAGTTGTTGGAGTAGCGGTAGTAGTAGTAGTTGTAGTAGCTATAGCAGAAGTAGTGGAAACTATAGTAGTAGTTGTAGCAGCAGTAAAAATTATGGCACTAGTAGTAGTAGTTGTTGTAGTAGTAGCTATTGTAGTAGTAATTGTAGTGATAATTGTAGCAATAGTAGTAGCAGCAGCAGCAAAAGTAGTAGTAGTAGTAGTAGCTCTCGTAGCAGTAGTAGTAGTAGTAGTATCAATAATAGTTGCAGTAGTGACAATGGTACTAGTAGAAGTAGTAGTAGAAGCAGTAGTAGTAGCAGTAAAAGTAGTAGCAGCATCTGTAGTTGTAGAAATAGTAGTAATAGGAGTACTGGTTGTAACCGTAGTACCAGTAGGAGAAATAGTACCAGACAAGCGGTTGTAGTAGTAGGAGTAGTCCTAGAAGTAGTAGAATAGTAGTAGTAGTAGTAGTAGTAGTAGTAGTAGTAGTAGTAGTAGTAGTAGTAGTAGTAGTAGTAGTAGTAGTAGTAGTAGTAGTAGTAGTAGTAGGCGAAGTAGTTGTAGTTGTAGATGTTGTTGATATAGGCAAAGTAGTAGAAGTAATAGTACTTGTACTAGAGGTAGTAGTATTAGAAGTAGTAGTAGTTGTAAAAGTTGTAGTAGTAACAGTACTAGTAGTGTTAGAAGTAGTAGTAGATGCAATATTAGTAGTAGCAGCAACAACAACAGTTGTAGTAGTAGAAGTGGTAGTAGTAGCTTGAGTAGTTGTAATAGCAGCAGCAGTTGTTGTAGTAGTAGCAGTAGAAGTAGTAGTAGTTCCAGTAGTTGCATTTGTAGCAGTAGTGGTAGAAGCAGTTGTAGTAGCAGTAGTAGTAGCCGTAGTAGCAACAGCAGTTGTAGTAGTAATTGAAGAAGTAATTATTGCGGTAGTAGTAATAGTACTCGCAGTATTAGTAACAGTTGTAGTTGCAATAGTAGTTGTAGCAGTAGTAGTAGTATGAAAAGTAGAAGTGGTAGCAATTGTAGCAACTGTAGTATTTGTAGTAGTAGTAACATTAGTAGTAGCTGTAGTAGTAGTAGTAGTAGTAGTGGTAGTGGTATTGGTTGTAGCAGCAGCAGTAGTAGTAGTAGTAGCAGTAGCAGCAGCAGTAGTAGCAGTTGGAGAAGTAGTAATAGTGGTATTTGTTGTTCCTATAGGATAAGTAGTTGTAGAACTAGTAGTAGTAGTAGTAGTAGCTATTGTAGTAGTTATAGTAGTAGTTATAGTAGTACTAGTAGCACAGCAGTAGTAGTAGTATAGTAGTAGAAATAGTAGTAGCAGCAGTATCAGCAGTACAGTAGTAGTAGTAGTACTAGTAGTAGTTGTAGTAGCAATAGTTATTATTATTGTAGCTGCACTAGCAGTAGTAGCTATAGTTGCAGTAGTAGTAGTAGTCGTTGTAGTAGTAATTGTTGTTGTAGTAGTAATAGTAATAATAGTATAAATAGTAGTAGTAGCAGTGCTAGCAGTAGTACTAGTAGTTGTTATCGTTGTTACAGCGATAGCAGTCGTAGCTATAGTTGTAGTAGTAGTAGTAGTAGTAGTTATAGTAATAGTAGTAGTAGTAGTAATAAAAATAACAGTAGTAAAAGTAGTAGTAGTAGTATTAGTAGTAGTAGTAGCAATCGTAGTAGCAGTACTAGTAGTATTAGTAATAGTGGTAGAAGTATTATTATTTACTATAGCAGTAGTAGTAGCATTAGTAGTAGTAGTAATAGTAGTAGCCATATCAGTAATAGTAGTACTGATAGTAGCAGAAGTAGTAGTAGTAGTTATTGTTATTGTTGTTGTTGTTGTTGGTGATGTAGTAGCAGCAGCAGCAGTAGTAGTAGTAGTAGTAGTAGTAGTCGTGGTAGTTATAGTTTTAGCTGTAATTGTTGTTGTAGAATCAGTAGTAGCAGAAATTGTTATACTAGAAGTAGAAATAGTAGTAGTTGTTATTGTAGTAGCAGTGGCAGTTGTAGTACTAGAATAAGTCAAAGCAGTAATAGCAATAGTAGTAGTAGTAATAATGGAAGTAATAGTAGCAGAAATACAACTAGTAATAATAGTAGGAGGAGCAGTAGTAGTAGTGGACATGGCAGAAGCAGCGGTAGTAGTAGCAGAAGTAGTAGTAGTAGGAGAGGTTGTAGTAGTAGTGGTAGTAATAGTAGTTATAGTACTAGTAGTAATAGTAGTAGTAGTAGTAATAGTAGGAGTAGCAGCAGTAGTAGTAGCGATAGCAGAAATAGCCGTAGTAACAGTAGTAGTAGCAGTAGCAGTTGTGGTAGTAGTTACTTTAGTAGTAGTAGTGGTAGTAGTAGTAGCAGTAATAGTAGTAGTAGAAGTATAAGTAGAAGTGGCCGTAGTAGTAGTTGTTGTAGCAGTGGTAGCAGTAGTAGTAACAACAGTAGCAGTAGTTGCAGTAGTAATACTAGTTAAAGTAGTAGTACTAGTAGTAATAGTATTATTCCTAGTAGTAACAGTAGTAGTAGTAGTAGCAGTCATTGTATTAGTAGTACCAGCAGCGATAGCAATAGTAGTAGTAGTAGTAGTAGTAGTAGTAGTAGTAGTAGTAGTAGTAGTAGCAGTAGTAGTAGTATTACTAGTAGTAATAGTAGTAATTATCATAGCAGCAGTTGTATTAGTAGTTGCAGCAATAGCTGAAATAGTAGTAGTAGTAGTCGTAGCAGTAAGAGAAGCGATAGCGGTACTAGTATCTATAGTAGTAGTAGTAGTAGTAGTAGCAACAGCATTAGTAATAGTAGCAGTAGCAATAGTAGTAGCAGTAGCAATAGTAGTAGCAGTGAAAGTAGTAGTTGTAGCTATAGTAGTAATAATAGTGGTAGCAGCAGTAGTAGTCGTACTGGTAGCAGCAGCAGTAGCAGTAGTAGTAGTAGTTGTTGTTGTTGTTGTTGTAGTAATAGTAGAAGTAGTAGTTGTTCTAGTAGAAGTAGTAGTGGTGGCAGCAGCTACAGTAGGAGTAGGATTAGTAGTAGTTGTAGTAGGAGCAGCAACAGCAACAACAATAGTAGTTGGAGTATGAGTAGCAAAAGCAGTGGTAAGAGCAACAGCCCTAGCAATAGTAGTTGAAGGTGAGTAGCATTGCTATTAGCGGTAGCAGCAGCAGTAGTTGTAGCGATAACAATAGTTGTAGTAATAGTACTTGTAATAGTAGCAGTAGTAGCAGTAGTAGCATTAGTAGTAGTAGTAGAGGTAGTAATAGTAGCAGCAGGAACAGTAGTAGTAGTAGCAATAGTAGGAATAGTAGTAGTAGTCGTGGTTGTTGTAGTAGTACTTGTAATGGTAGTAGTACTAGTAGTAGTAGTAGAAGAAGTAGTAATAGTAGTAGAAGTAGTAGTATTAGGAATAGTAGTAGGAGTAGGAGTTGGAATTGGAGTAGTTGTTGTAGAATTAGTCATTGTGGAGTAGCAGTGTTAGTCACGGTAGTAGTAGTAGTAGTAGTAGTAGTCGTAGTATTGCAGCTGCAGTGGTAGTAATAGTAGCAGTAGTAGTAGTCATAGAAGTAGAAGTTGCAAAAGTAGTAGTGGCAGTACTAGTAGTAATAGCAATTGTTGTTGTTGTAGTTGTAGTAGGAGTAGTAGTAGAAGTAGTAGCAGTACTAGAAGTAGTAGTTGTAGTAGTAGTTGTAGTAGAGGGGGGAGTAGTAGTAGTAGCAGTGCTAGTAGAAGAAGCAGTAGTAGTAGTCGTAGTATTGGTAGTAGTAGCAGTAGTAGTAGTAGCAGTAGCAAGGGTAGTAGTAGTAGTAACAATAGTAGTAGTTGTAGTAGCAGCAAAAGTAGTAGTTGTTGTTGTAGTAGTAGTAGTTGGAGTGGTTGTAGGAGTAGGAGTTTGAGTAGGATTAGTAAGAGTTATAGTAGTAGAAGTAGTACTAGTAGGGATAGTAGTAGAAGCAGTAGTTGGAGTAGGAGTATTTGTAATAGTAGTAGTAGCAGCATCTGTAGCAGTTATAGTAGTATTCGTAGTAGAAGTAGTAGTAGCAGTAGTAGAAGTTGTTATATTAGGAATACTAGCAGCAATAATGGTAGTAGTCGCAGTAGTAATAATAGCTACTGTAGTAGTTGTAGTAGTAGTAGTTGTAGTAGTAATAGTAGTAGTAATAGTAATTATAGTAGTAGGAGTAGTAGTAGTAGTTGTTGTTGTTGTTGTTGTACTAGTAGTAACAGTAGCAGTCATAGTAGAAGTTGTAGTTGTAGTAGTAGTAGTAGTAGTTGTTGCAGTAGTTGTAGTAGCGTAATTGTTGTAGTAGTAGTAGCATTAGTAGTTGTTGTAGCAGTAGTATTACTGGTAGTGGTAGTAGCAGTAGTAGAAGTAGCCGTAGTAGCAGTAGTAGCTATTGGTGAAGTAGTAGTAGTGGTATTTGTTCTTCTTGTAGGAGAAGTAGCAGTACTAGTAGTCATAGTAGTAGTAGTTGTAGTGATAATTGTCGAAATAGTAGAAGCAGTAGTAGTAGTAGTTGTTGTTGTTGTTATAGTAGTAGCTCTTTTAGCAGTAGTAGTAGTAGTCGTATCAGTAATAGGTACAGTAGCAATAATGGTACTAGTAGTAGTAGTAGCTGTAGTAGTAGTAAAAGTAGTAGCATCAACCGCAGTTGTAGTAGTAGGAGGAGGAGGAGGAGGAGGAGCAGTAGTAGCCATAGTAGCAGTAGTAGCAATACTACCCGTACTAGCGATTGTAGCAGTAGTAGTACTAGTAGCAGTAGTAAGAGAAGTAGTTGTAGTAGTAGTATTAGCAGCAGCAGCAGCAATAGTAGTAATAGTAGCAGTAGTAGTAGTAGTAGTAGTAGTAGTAAGAGGAGTAGTAATAGTCGTAAGAGTAGCAGTAGTAGAAGTAGTAGTAGGATAAGTAGTTGTAGCAGTAGATGTTGTTGATGTAGGAGAAGTACTCGAAGTAGTTGAACTAGAAGTACTAGTAGCAATAGCAGTTGTAGTAGTAATAGTAGTATTAGAAGTAGTAGTAATAGTAACAGTAGTAGTAGCAGCAACAACAATAGTAGTAGTAGTAGAAGTAACAGGAGAAACAGTAGTAGTAGTAGTAGCAGTAGTACGAGTTGTAGTAATAGTGATAGAAGTAGTAGTAGCCATAGTAGCAATAGCAGGAGTAGTAGTGGTAGCAATAGTAGTTGTTGTAGTTGTAGTGGTAGAAGAAGTAGTAGTAGCAGTAGTAGTAGCCGTAGTAGTAATAGCAGTAGTAGTAGTAGTTGAAACAGTAATTGTTGCAGTTGTAGTAACAGTAGTACTACTAGTAGTAGTAGCAGTAGTAGCAATATTAGTAATAGTTGTAGTCGCAGTAGTAGTTGTAGCAGTAGCAGTGGCAGCAGTAGTAGTAGTATTAAAAGTAGTAGTGGTAGCAGTAGCAATAGTAGTAGTAGTTGTAGTAGTTATAGTATTAGTAGTTGTTGTAGCAGTAGTAGTAGTGGTAGTGGTATTGGTTGCAGCAATAACAGTAGTAGCAGTAGTACCAGCAGTAGTAATAGTAGTAGTAGTATTAGAAATAGTAATAATGGTATTTGCACTTGTTATACACTATTTCAAATATCTAGAAAAATACAAAAATAAAAAAATACAATATTAAAATCACAAACTTAAGTTTATTTTTCTAGACTAATGCAACTATCTATAAGCACCATTTCAAATATTCTAAAATACTAAAATAAAATAAAATATTAAATATAGAGACTTAAGTTTATTGTTTTAGATAGGTGCAATTATTTGTGCACACCATTTTTGAATATTTTAAAAAAATAGAAAAAAGGTAAATACAAAGATTTTGGTTTGTTCTTTCACATAGATGCAATTGTGCTTTAGTTCGCATTTCCCGACAGATGTAATAGTCCTTAAACACTAGTTTGGATATTCCAAAAGAAGTAACATTTAAAATATACAGACTAACATTTGCATTTTCAAATGGACATAATTGTTTGTTAACATCATTTCAAATATTTTTAAAAAATAAAAAATAAAATTTTAAATACACAGACCGAAGTTTGCTTCTCAAGATAGATATAGCAATTTGCAAACATTGTTTCAAATATTTCAAAAAAATAGAAAATAAAATATTCAATACATACACTCAATTTTACCTTTTCAAATTGATGTAATTATATGTAAATACTATTTCATACATACTAAAAAATAATAAATTTTTTAATGCAAAACTTAAATTTGTTTCTCTAGCATAAGTAATTGTTGGTAAATACCATTTCATATATTTGAAAAAAGTAAAACATAATATTTTGGACATACATACTTAAGTTCGTTCATCGAGCTAGACATAACTATCTCTAAACACCATTTTAAATATATAAAAAATTTAAAAAAAAAATTTTAAATACATATGCCTAATTACTCCTTTCAAGATGGACATAACTATCCATTTACACTATTTCAAATATCTGGAAAAACAAAAAAATAAAATATAAAATATTAAAGACATAAATTTAAGTTTACTTTTCTAGACCGATGCAACTTTCTATAAGCACCATTTCAAATATTCTAAAATAATAAAAAATAAAATATTAATATAGAGACTTAAGTTCATTCTTTTAGATAGGTACAATTATCTATGAACACCATTTTGAATATTCAAAAAAATATATAAAATGTAAATACAAAGATTTTGGTTTGTTCTCTCAGACAGATGTAATTGTGCATAGACACCATTTCTAATATTCTAAAAAATAAAAAAATAGAACTTTAAATGTACATACTTAAGCTCACGTTTCATGACAGACGTAATAGTCCTTAAACACTGGTTTGGATATTCCAAAAGATGTAACATTTAAAATATATGGACTAAGATTTGCATTTTTTAAATGGACATAATTGTTTGTTAACACCATTTCAAATATTTTTTAAAAAATAAAAAATAAAATTTTAAACAGACAGACCTATGTTTGCCTTTCAAGATAGAAACAATAGTTTGCAAACATTATTTCAAATATTTCAAAAAAAATAAAATAAAATATTAAATACACACACTCAATTTTACCTTTTACAATTAGATATAATTATCAGTAAACACTATTTCATACATACTAAAAAATAATAAATTTTTTAATGCAAAACTTAAATTTGTTTTTCCAGAAAAAGGCAATTGTTGGTAAATACCATTTCATATATTTGAAAAAAGTAAAAAATAAAATTTTGGACATACATACTTAAGTTCGTTCATTGAGTTAGACATAACTATCTCTAAACAACATTTCAAATATATAAAAAATTTAAAATTAAATTTGAAACACAAATGCCTAATTATACCTTTCTAGATGGACATAACTATCCATTTACACTATTTCAAATATCTGAAAAAACAAAAAATAAAAAAATAAATATTAAAGACATAGACTTAAGTTTACTTTTCTAAACTGTTGCAACTATCTATAAGCACCATTCCAAATATTCTAAAATAATAAAAAATAAAATATTAAATATGGAGACATAAGTCCATTTTTTTAGATAGTTGCAATTATCCATGAACACCATTTTGAATATTCAAAAAAAATAGGAAAAGGTACATAAAAAGATTTAGGTTTGTTCTTTCAAATGTACATACTTAAGGTCGCATTTCATGACAGACATAATAGTCCTTAAACAAATACTATAAAAAATAAAAATAAATCGAAAAATAAATTTTTAAATATACAGAATTAAGTTTGATATTTTAGAACAATGCAACTATATGTAAATACTATTTCAAATATTTTGGAAAGATAAAAAATAAAATATTAAACATATGAACTTAATTTTGCTTTTTCACACAGATATAAATATCTATAAACATTGCCTCAAATATTTCAAAAAAATAAAAAATAAAATTTTAAATACACAAGCAAATGTTTACTTTTTTTTTAGACAGACATACCCTTCTATAAATTCTATTTCAAATATTTTAAAAATATGAGATATAAAATTTTAAATTCACAAACTTTAGCTTACCTTTTCAGGCAGATACAATAGTCCATAAATACTATTTCAAATATTTAGCAAAAAAATAAAATAACATTTTTAATACATAGACTATAGTTTAGTTTTTTAGACAAATATAACTATTTGTAAATATCATTTTAAATATTATAAAAAATAAAATTTTCAACACACAGACTTAATTTTACTTTCCACATGGCACCAGAGTTTAAAAATTATGTTTCAAATGTTTTCAAAAAAAAATAATAAAATTTTAAATACACAGACCTAAGTTTGCTTTTGGAGATAGATGCAACAGTTTATAAACATTATCTCAAATATTTCAAAAATATAGAAAATAAAATATTAAATACACACTCAATTTTGCCTTTTCAAATAGATGTAATTATTTCTAAACACTGTTTCGTTCATACTAGAAAAATAATAAAATTTTTAATGCAAAATTTAAATTTGTTTTTTAAACAAAAGCAATTGTTGGTAAATAACATTTCATATATTTTAGACATGCATACTTAAGTTTGTTCATTGGATTAGACATAACTATCTCTAAACACATTTTAAATATATAAAAATTAAAATATAAAATTTTAAATACATGTGCCTATGTCCGCCTTTCTAAATATGCATAACTATCTGTATACTCAATTTCAAATATGTTGAAAAATAAAAAATAAAAAATAAAATATTAAAAACACATAATTAAGCTTATGTTTCTACATCGATTCAACTATCTATAAGCACCATTTTAAATATTCTAAAATAATAAAAAAAATAAAATATTAAATATAGAGACTTACATTTTCTTTTCTAGATAGTTGTAACTGCCTGTGAACACCATTTCAAATATTTGAAAGAAATAGAAAAAAATGTAAATACAAAGATTTAGGTTTGTTCTTTCAGGAAGATGCAATTGTGCATAAACACCATTTTGAATATTCTAAAAAAAATAAAGAAATAGAACTTTAAATGCACATACTTAAGCTCGCATTTCATGACAGATGTAATAGTCCTTGAATACTAGTTTGGATATTCTAAAAGAAATAACATTTAAAATATAGGGACTTACTTTTGCATTTTTAAATGGACAAAATTGTCTTTTGATTCCCTTTCAAATATTTCAAAAAATAAAAAAAAAATTTAAATACACAAACTCAAGTTTACATTTTCAAACAAACATAACTATCAGTAAACACTATTTTAAATACTCCAAAAATATAGAAATAACTTTGAATACAGAGACTTAAATTTATTTTTCTGACAAACACAACTATCTGTGAAAACTATTTCAAATATTCCAAAAAGATTTCAAAAATAAATTTAAAATGTACAGACTTAAGTTTGATTTTTCTTTTAGACTAGTGCAACTATATGTGAATACTATTTCAAATATTTTGGAAAGATAATAAATAAAATATTAATGACATGAACATAATTTTGCTTTCTCGCACATATATAAATTTCTATAAACACTACCTCAAATATTTCAAACAAACAAAAAATAAAATTTTGAAGACACAGGCATAAATTTATTTTTTTTTTGGAGAGAAAGGCAAATTTAAATCTATGTATTGAAAATTATATTTTTTTTTACTTTCTCAAAATATTTGAAATGTTATTTATAGATAGTTCCATCTGTTGAGAAAAGCTAACATCAATCTATATGTTTAAAATTTTATTTTATACTTTTTAAAATATTTAAAATAGTGGCTATAGACAGTTATACATGTCTAGAGAAGCAAACTTAAGTATGTGTATTTAAAATTTTATTTTTTATTTATTCAGAATATTTGAAGCTGTGTTTGCAGAAAGTTACATTTGTCTAAAAAAAATAAATTCAAACCTCTATATTCAAACTTTTATTTTATTTCTTTTTCAAATATTTGAAATGATATTTAGGTAGAGTTGCATCTATGTGAACAGCAAACTTCAGTATGTGTATTTTTAAAATTTTATTTTTGTTCTCTTAAAATATTTTAAGTGGTGTTTATAGATAGTCACGTCTGTGTGGTAAAGTAAACTTAAGCCTGTGTGTGTTTAAAATTTTATTTTTTATTTTGCTTCAAATATTGGAAATGGTATTGGCAGATAATTACATCGTCAAGAAAAGAAAATCTAAGTCTCTATATTTAAAATATTTTTGTGAAACATTTGAAATGAATTTTATAGACTCTTGCCTTTATCTCTAAAAAACAAATTAAGTCAATGTATTTAATATTTATTTTTTATTTTTTGTAAGATTTCAAAAGGTATTTATAGACAATTATATCTATTTGAAGAAGAATGTCTAAGTCTGTGTATTTAAAAAAAATTTATTTTTTAAAAATATTTGAAATAGTGTATATGCATAGTTATGTCTATCTAGAAAGGTGGACATCAACATATGTATTTAAAATTTTAATTTTTTTGTTTTTAAAATATCTAAAATGGTGTTTAGGGATAGTTATATCTATCTAGATAAACGAACATAAGTATGTATATTTAAAATTTTATTTTTTATTTTTTTTAAATATATGAAATGGTATTTACCAATAATCCCCTCTGGCTAGAAAACTAACTTTAAGTTTTGTATTAAAAATTTTATTATTTTTTTAGTTTGTATGAAACAGTATTGACAAATAATTATATTTGTTTAAAAAGGCAAAATTGAGTATGCTTATTTAATATTTTATTTTTTATTTTCTAAAATATTTAAAATAATGTTTGCAAACTATTACATCTATCTCAAAAATAAACTTATGTCTATGTATTTAAAATTTTATTTTTTATTTTTTAACATATTTGAAACATAGTTTACAAACTGTTGTATTTGTCTAGATAACAAAATTAAGTTTGTGTGTTGAAAATTTCATTTTTTATTTTTTGTAATATTTAAAATGATGTTTTCAAATAGCTAGATCTATTTGAAAAAAGAAAAAAATATAGTTTGTGGATTAGAAATTTTATTTGTTTTTTTTCTAAATATGTGAAATGACGTTTATAGACTGTTGCATCTATCTGGAAAAGTGAACTAAAGTTTGTGAATTTAAAATTTTATATTTGATATTTTAAAATATTTAAAATGGAGTTTATAGAAAGGTAGGTCTGTCTAAAAATTTAAAATTATGTTTGTGTCTTTAAAAATTTTTTTTTGAAATATTTGAGGCAGTGATTATTGATATTTATATCTGTATGAGAAAATAAAATTAAGTTTGTGTATCTGATATTTTATTTGTTATCTTTCCAAAACATTTGAAATAGTGTTTACATACAGTTGCATTTGTCTGAAAAATTAAACTTAAGTCTGTATATTAAAAAATTTATTTTTCAATTTTTTTTATTTTTTTGGAATATTTGAAATGGTGTTCATAAATAGTTGTGTTTGTCTAAAAAATAAACTTAAGTCTCCATATTTAAAGTCTCTTTTTTTATATTTTTGGACCATTTGAAATAGTATTTACAGATAGTTGTCTGTCGAAAAAAGTGAACTTAAGTTTGTATATTTAAATTTTATTTTTTATTTTTTTAGAATATTTGAAATGATGTTAACTGACAATTATATCCATTTGGAAAAATGCAAGTAAGTCTGTATATTTTAAATATTAGTTTTTTTTGAATATCCAAACTAGTGTTTAAGGACTATTACATCTATCATGAAATGGGAGCATGAGTATATGCATTTAAAGTTTTATTTTTTAAAAAAAAAATGCCAAATGGTGTTTACCCAAAATTGTCTTTATCTGAAAGAATAAACTTAAATATTTGTATTTAATTTTTTTCTATTTCTTTCAAATATTTGAAATAGTGTTCACAAACAATTGCATCTATCTTGAAATGTGAACTTAAGTTTCTATATTTAATATTTTATTTTTTACTATTTTAAAATATTTGAAATGATACTTATAGATAATTACATCGATCTAGAAAAATCAAACCTAAGTTTGTATATATAATATATTATTTTTTATTTTTTTGAATATTTGAAATAATGTTTAGAAATAATTACATCCATTTACATAGCGAACTTAAGTCTGTGTCTTCAAAATTTTATTTTTTAAAGTATTTAAAATGGTATTTATAAACTTTAAGTTTGTGTACTTAAGCATATTTCTCTAGATAGATGCAACTTTCTATATACAACATTTTAAATATTCTAAAAAATAAAAAATAAAATTTTCAATATAAAGACTTAATTTTTCTATCCTAGATAGATGCAAGAGTTTATAAATAGCATTTCAATTTTTTTCAAAAAAAATTTAAAGACACAAACTTATGTTTTCTTTTCTTGATAGATGCAACTGTCCATAAACACCAATTTGAATATTCTCAAAAATAAAAAATAAAATTTTAAATACACAGACTTAAGTTTATTTTTTTAGATAGAAACAACAATATGTAAACATTGTTTCAAATATTTAAAGAGCTAGAAAATAAAATATTAAATGCACAGAGTCAATTTCACTTTTTTTGATAGATGTAATTGTTTGTAAACATGATTCTAGATATACCGAAAGAATAAATAATAGAATTTTAAATATAATAATTAAATTTATTATTTTAGACATATGTGATTGTCAGTAAATACTATTTTAAATATGTCAAAAAAATTTTAAAAAAAATTTTAAATTTGCATACTTGAGTTTACTTTTTTAGATAGATATCACTCTCTATAAATATAGTTTCAAATATTTTTCAAAAATAACAAAATAAATTTTAAATGCACAAATTTTAGTTTACCTCTTTAAAAATATGTAACTATTTCAAAATACATCTTAGACATTCTGAAAGGTAAATAATAATATTTAAAATAAACAAAATTAAGTTTCCTTTTCCATATAGAAGTAATAGTTTGTAGGCACCATCTAAAATATTCTAAATATAGACACTTAAGTTTGCCTTTCTAGATGGACGCAACAGTCAGTAAACACCATTTCTAATATTTGAAAAAAAAAAGTTTTTAAATAGATAGACTTTAGTTAGCTTTTCAAAATAGACATAAACAGCATTTCAAATATTCTAAAAAATAAAATAAAATTTCAAATATACATACTTAAATCTACTTTTTTTTTGAAAAATGTACCTTTCTATAAACACTGCTTCAAATATTTTGAACTAATAAAAAATAATATTTTAAATATACATACTTAAGTTTGCTTCTCTAGACAAGCATAACTATCTGTAGACACCATTGTATATATTTTAAAAAAGTAAAAAATAATATTTTAAATAGAAAAACCAAAGTTAGCTTTTCTCAATAGATGCAACTATCTATAATATTTTGAACATAATTGTCTATTAACACCATTTCAAATATTCTAAAAAAATAAAAAATAAAATTTTAAATACATAAACTTAAGTTTGCTTTTCCAAATAGATGCAATTGTCTATAAATACTATTTTAAATGATCCAACAATGTAAAAAACTTTAAATACAGAGACATAAATTTATTTTTTAGACAAACACAGCTACTATGAATACCATTTTGAATATTCCAAAAAATAAAAAATGTTAAAAAAATAAATTTTCAAATATAGAAACTTAAGTTTGATTTTTCAAACAAGTACAACTATATGTAAACACTATTTCAAATATTTTGGAAAGATAACAAATAAAATATTAGATACACGAACTTAACTTTGCTTTCTCATACAAATATAGATATCTATAAACACTAGCTCAAACAGTTCAAAAAAATAAAAAATAAAATTTTAAAAACACAAATATAAGTTTATTTTTTTAGATAGACATATCCTTCTGTAAACTCCATTTCAAATATTTTAAAAATGTGAAATATAAAATTTTAAATTCATAAACTTTAGCTAACTTTTATAGATAGATGCACAAGTCTGTAAACACTATTTTAAATATTTAACAAAAAAATAAATTTTGTAATGTTCATAATATAGTTTGATTTTTTAGATAGATATAGCTATTTGTAGACATTATTTAAAATATTACAGAAAATGACAAAAAAATTTCAACCCACAAACTTAATTTTGTTTTCTAGACAAATGCAAGAGTTTACAACCTATGTTCCAAAAATTTTAAAAAATAAAAGATAGAATTTTAAATATACAGACATAAGTTTGCTTTTCATGATAGATGCAATATTTTGTAAATATTATTTCAAACATTTCAAAAAAATAGAAAATAAAATGTTAAATATACATAATTAATTTTTCTTTTCCAAACAGATGAAGTATCTATAAATACTATTTCATACATACTTAAAAAATAATAAAATTTTTAATGCAAAACTTAAATATGTGTTTTGCATACAGAAGCAATTGTTGGTAAATACCATTTTGTATATTTAGAAAAAATAAAAAATAAAATTTTAAATACACATACTTAAGTTTATTTATCCAGATAGACATATGCCTACATCCACCTTTCTAGATAGACATAATTATACATATACACTATTTCAAATATTTTTCAAAAATAAAAATAAAAATTTTAAATACAAAGACTTAGACATACTTCTTTAAATAGATGTAATTATCTATAAATACCATTTCAAATCTTACAAAAAATAAAAAATAAATATTGAATACATAGATTTAATTTTAGTTTTACAGATAGATGCAAGTGTCTATAAACACCATCTCAAATATTTCAAAAAAATATTTTAAATATAGAGACTTAGGTTTCCTTTTCTTAAGAATGTAACTATCCATCAATACCCTTTCAAATATTTCAAGATAAAAAAAAAATTTAAATACACAAACCTAAGATCACTTTTCAAGATAGATGTAATAATTTGTCAATCCATTTCAAATATTTTAAAAAATAGAAAATAAAGTATTAAATACATAGACTTAATTTCATTTTTCTAAATAGTTGTATCTGTCTATAAATACTATTTCAAATACGATAAAAAAGAAAATAATAAAATTTAAAATACAAGACTCAAATTTGTCTTTTCAGAATTAAGCAACTGTCGATAAATACTATTTCAAATATTCTAAAAAAATAAAAATAAAATTTAAAATACATAGACTTAGGTTTTCTTTTTTAGACAAATATAATTATTTGTAAGCACCATTGAAAATATTTGAGAAAAATAAAAAAAAACAAAATTTTAAATACATATTCTTAAGTTTACTTTACCAAACAGATGTGACTATTTGTAAACACCACTTAAAATACTCTAAAAGAATAAAAAATAAAATTTTAAATGCACAGACTTAAGTTTTCTTTTCCACGAAAATGCAACTCTACATAATATCATTTCAAATATTTAGAAAATAAAAAAATAAAATTTTGAATGCAGACATTTAAATTTAATTTTTTTATACGAATGCAACTATCTGTAAATACTATTTCAAATATTTCAAAAGATAGAAACTAAAATTTTAGGTACCCAAACATAAGTTTATTTTTGAAATACATATAACTATCTGTAAATACTATTTCAAATATTTTAAAAGAATAAAAATAAAATATTCAATACAAATACTTAAGTTTATTTTTCTAGATAAATGTAGCTATCTGCAGACACCATTTCAGATACTCTAAAAATTTAAAAATAAAATTTTCAAGACACAAAATTAAGTAAAAATTTCTCAAGGAATGCAACTCTTTGTAAACATCATTTCAAATATTTCAAAAAATAAAAAATTAAATTTTGAATACACAAACTTAAATTTATTTTTCGAGACTGATGTAACTATTTGTAAGCATAGTTTCAAATATTTCAAGGAAATAAAAAATAACACTTTAAATGCACATACTTAATTTCATTTTTTATGCTAATGCAATAGTCTTTAAACACTATTTTAGATATCACACAAAAGTAAAATTTTAACTACACAGACTGAATTTTGTTTTTCCCAACAGATACAACTATCTATAAATATTATTTCAAATATCCTGAAAAAATAGAACAAAAGTTTTCAAATGCATGGACTTAATTTTAAAAAAATAAATGTTTAAATATAAAGACTTAATTTTTCTATTTTAGATATATGCAAGAGTCTTTAAACACCAATTCAAATTTTTTAAAAAAAAGTTTAAAGATAGACATAAATTTGCTTTTCCTGATAGATGCAACTATTTATAAATACCAATTCAAATATTTTAAAAAATAAAAAAAAAATTTAAACATAGACTTAAGTTTATTTTTCTAGATAGAGACAATAATGTATAAAAACTATTTAAAATATTTAAAATAAAAAAATAAAACATTAAATACACAGAGTTAATTTTATTTTTCTAGATAGATGTAATTATTTACAAACATGATTCCAAATATATCAAAAGCATAAATAATAGACTTTTAACGATAATACTTCAATTTATGTTTTTAGACATATGCAACTATCAGTAAATACTATTTCAATTATATCAAAAAACAAAAATAAAAATTTTAAATATGCATACTTAAGTTTACTTTTTCTGATACACATAACTCTCTATAAATATAGTTTCAAATATTTTTTTAAAAATAAAAAAATTAAATTTAAATACACATATTTAAGTTAATAATTTTAGAAATATATAACTATTTGTAAATACATTTTAAATATTTTAAAAAATAAATAATAAAATTTGAAGTACATAGAATTAAGTTTCCTTTTGTATATAGAATTAATAGTTTGTAGGCATCATCTAAAATATTTCAAAAAACTAAAATATTAAAATTCTAAATATATTTCAAAAACATAAAACATAAAAATTTCTAATATTTCAAAAAAAATTAACTTTTTTTAAATAGATAGACTTTAGTTAGCTTTACAAAATAGATGTAACTCTCCATAACACTATTTCAAATATTCTAAATAGAAAAAATAAAATTTTAAATACACATACTTAAATCTACTTTTTTTGAACAAATGTAACTTTCTATAAATACAACTTCAAATATTTGGAACCTATAAAAAAAATAAAATTTTAAATATACATACTTAAGTTTGCTTCTCTAGATAAGCATAACTGTTTATAAATGCTATTTTAAATATTCTAAAAAAATAAAAAAAAATAAAATTTTAAATATACAGAGCTAAGTTAACTTTTCTCAATAGATGCAACTATCTGTAAATAACATTTCAAATATTTTGAGAAAGTAAAAAATGAAATTTCCAATACATGGATAAATTTAATTTTTCTAATAAACGCATTTGTTTGTAAACACCATTTTAAATATTTTAAAAAACTAAAATTTTAAATGCATTAACTTAAGTTTACTTTGTAAATGGATGTGACTGCGTTTGAATACTATTTCAAATATCCAAAAAAATAAAATATTAAATACACATACTTAAGTTTACTTTTCTAGATCGATGCAACTATCTATAAGCATCATTTCAAATATTCTAAAATAATAAAAAATAAAATATTAAATATCAACTTTAAGTTTACTTTTCTAGATAGATACAACTATATGTAAACACCATTTCAAATATTCAAAAAAAATAGAAAAATATTAAATACAAAAAATTAAGTTTATTCTTTGAGACAGATGCAATTGTGTATAAACACCATTTTGAATATTCTAAAAAATAAGAAAATAAAACTTTAAATGCACATACTTAAGCTCACATTTCATGACAGATGTAATAGTCCTTAGACATTAGTTTGGATATGTCAAAAAAAGTAATATTTGAAATACACAGACTTACTTTTGCTTTCTTAAATGGACATAATTATTTGTTAACACTGTTTCAAATATTCTAAGAAAATAATATTTTAAATTCACAAACTTAACTTCACTTTTTTAGACAAACGCAACTATCTATAAATACTATTTTAAATACTCCAAAAATATAGGAAAAACTATAAATACAGAGACATAAGTTTATTTTTGGACAAACATAACTATCTATGAACACCATTTCAAATATTTCAAAAAATTAAAAAAAATTTAAAAATAAATTTTTAAATATATAGACTTAAGTTTGATTTAGACAAATGCAACTTCATGTAAACAGTATTTTAAATATTTTGAAAAGACAACATATAAAATATTAGATACATGAACTTAATTTTGTTTTCTTGTACAAATATAAATATCTATAAACACTACCTCAAATATTTCAAAAAAATATAAAATAAAATTTTAAAGACACAAACATAAATTTACTTTTCTTTAGATAGACGTACCTTTCTAAAACTCCATTTAAAGTATTTTAAAAATATAAATATAAATTTTAAATTTCATAGAATTTAGCTCATCTTTTCAGAAAGATGCAATAGTTTGTAAATATCATTTCAAATATTTAGAAAAAATAAAATAAACTTTTTAATGTACGGAATGTAGTTTGGTTTTCTAGATAGATGTAGCTATTTATAAATATCATTTTAAATATTACAAAAAATAAAAAAAATAAACTTTTCAACATACATAATTTTATTTTTTAGACAAATGCAAGAATTTATAAACTATGTTACAAATATTTTTAAAGAAATAAATCAAATTTTAAATATACAATCATAAGTTTTCTTTTCGAGAGAGATGCAAGAGTTCATAAAAATTATTTCAAATATTTCAAAAAAATAGGAAATAAAATATTAAATATGCAAACTCAATTTTGCCTTTTCAAATAGATGTAACTATCTATAAACAATGTTTCATACATGCTAAAAAAATAATAAAATTTTTAATGCAAAACTTAAATTTGTTTTTGTAGATAGAAACAATTATTGGTAAATACCATTTCATATACTTGAAAAAAAATAAATAAAATTTTAAATATACATACTTAAGTTCATTTATCTACATAGACATAACTCTCCCTGAACACCACTTTCCCAATAGATGTAACTCTCTATAAGCACCATCTTAAATATTTGGGAAAAAAAATAAAATTTTAAATACACATGTTTATGTTTACTTTAGCAAACAGATTTGATTTATAAACACCACTTCAAATATTTTAAAATAATAAAAAATTAAATTTTAAATATACAAACTTAAGTTTATTTTTTCACATGCAACTCTATGTAAATATCATTTCAAATATTTGAAAAAGATAAAAAAATAAAATTTTTAATGCAAAGGTTTAAATTTATTCTTTTTACACAGATGCAGCTACCTATAAATACTATTTCAAATATTTCAAAAGATAGAAACTAAAGTTTTAGATACCCAAACTGAAGTTTGTTTTCTAGATAAATATAACTATCTATAAACATTATTTCAAATATTTTGAAAGAATAAAAATAAAATATTAAATACACATAGTTAAGTTCACTTTTCTAGATAGATGTAATTGTCTACAGATACCATTTCAAATATTTTGAAAATTTAAAAGTTAAAATTTTTAATGTACAAAATTAAGTAAGCATCTCTCAACAAATGCAACTCTCTATAAACATCATTTTAAATATTTCAAAAAAAAAAAAAAATTTGAATATACAAACTTAGGTTTATTTTTCCAAACCGATGTAACTTTCTGTAAGCATAGTTTCAAATTTTTTTTTAAAAAAATTTTAAATGTACATCTTTTAAGTTTACTTTTCATGTAGATGCAAGTCTTTAAACACCATTTTAGATATCACACAAAAGTAAAATTTTAACTGCACAGACTTAGTTTTAGTTTTCCTAATAGATGCAATGATTTGTAAATATTATTTCAAATATCCTTAAAAAACAGAACAAAATATTTCAAATGCATAGACATAAGTTCCTTTTTTAGGCAGACCAACTATTTGTAAATAAAGTCTCCAATACTCCAAAATATAAAAAATAAAATTTTTAATACAAACACTTAAGTTCCCTTTTTGGATGGACGAACCTAACAGTGAACATCATTTCAAAAATTTCAAAAAAAATAAAAAATAAATTATTAAATACACAAAATTATGTTTGATTTCTCAAACAAATATAACTGTTTATAAATACCATTTCAAATATTTGAAAAAATAAAGAATAAAATTTTAAATATGTAAATATAAGGTTGCATTTCTAGGTAGATGCAACTATCTATAAATACTATTTTTGATATTCTAAAAAATAAATAATAAAAATTTAAACACCAAGAATTAAGTTCATTATTTCAAACAGATACTACTATTTGTAAACACCATTTTAAATATTCCAAACAAGTAAAATACAAAATTTCAAATACACAGACTTTAGTTTATTCTTTTCAAACAAAAGCAACAGTTTGTAAACACCGATTCAACTTTTTTTTAAAAAAATAAAACTTTAATACATAGACTTAAGCTTATTTTTCTAGAAAGACATAGCTTTCTATAAATATCATTTTATATATTTAAAAAATAAAAATTAAAAACTTAATTTTTCATTTTTAGACAAATGCAAGAGTCTATAAACACTATTTCAAATTTTTTTTAAAAAAATTTAAAGACATAGATTTATGTTTTCTTTTTCTGATAGATGTAATTGTCCATAAATTCCAATTCAAATATTTTTTTAAAAAATAAAATTTTAATTACATAGACTTAACTTTATTTTCCAGATAGGAACCACAATCTGTAAACACTATTTTGAATATTTAAAAAAGATATATATACAGAGTCAATTTTATTTTTCTAGATAGTTGTAATTATTTGTAAAATAATTCTAGATATACCAAAACAATAAATAATAAAATTTTAACTATAATACTTAAATTTATTTTTTCAGACAGATGAATTGTTAGTAAATACTATCTCAAATATATCAAAAAAATAAAAAATAAAATTTTAAATAGGTATTCTTATGTTTACTTTTTAGATAGACAAAACTCTCTATAAATACCATTTTAAATATTTTAAGAAAATAAAAAATAAATTTTAAATACACATATTTAAGTTTATCTCTTTAGAAATAAGTAACTATTTGTAAATACATCTTAGATATTCTAATACTTAAATAATAAAAATTGAAATACATAGAATCAAGTTTCCTTTTCGATACATAAGTAATTGTTTGTAAGCACCATCTAAAATATTTGAAGAAAATAAAACATAAAATTTCTAAATATAGAGACTTAAGTTTACCTTTCTAGACAGACACAACAGTCAGTAAATACTATTTTTAATATTCGAAAAAAATAAAAAGATACAATTTTAAATAGATAGACTTTAGTCAGCTTTTTGAAATAGAAAAAATAAAATTTTAAATACACATACTTAAATATGCTTTATTCGACAAATGTAACTTTTTGTAAACACATCTTCAAATATTTTGAACCAATAAAAAATAAAATTTTAAATACACATACTTAAGTTTGCTTCTCCAGACTAGCATGACTATCTATAGACACCATTTTAAATACTCTTAAAAGATAAAACATAAACTTGCAAACTTAAGTTAACTTTTCTTAACAGATGCAACTATCTACTAATAACATTTCAAATACTTTGAGAAAGTAAAAAATAAAATTTTTAATACACAAGCTTAACTTTGCTTTGTCTAATAAACACATCTATCTATAAATACCATTTTAAATATCTTTAAAATATAAAATTTCAAATGCATAGACTTAAGTTTGCTATGTAAATGGATACAACTATTTGTGAAAACTATTTCAAATATTCTAAAAAACAAAAAATAAAAAATAAAATATTAAATAGAGAGACTTAAGTTTACTTTTCTAGATTGATGTAACAATCTATAAGCACCATTTTAAATATTCTAAAATAAAAAAAATTTAAATGAAGAGACTTAAGTTCAATTTTCTAGATAGATGCAACTATCTGTAAACACCATTTCAAATATTCAAAAGAAATAGAATCAAGTTAAATACAAAGATTTAAGTTCATTCTTTTAGATAGATGCAATAGTGCATAAACACCATTTTCAATATTCTAAAAGTTAAAAAAAAAAAAACCTTTAGATGCATATAATTAAGCTTGTGTTTCATGGCAGATTGGTTTGGATATTCCAAAAAAAGTCACATTTAAAATACACAGACTTACTTTTGCTTTTCCAAATGGACATAATTATTTGTTAATAGAATTTCAAATATTCTGAAAAAATTAAAAAAATAAAATTTTAAATACACAAACTTAAGTTTATTTTTTCACATAGGTGCAATTATCTGTAAACTCTATTTTAAATATTTAAAAAAAATAAAAAAATAAAAATTTTAAATACACATGCTTAAGTTTACTTTACCAGATAGACATGACTATTTATAAACACTACTTAAAATATTTTAAAAGAATAAAAAATAAAATTTTAAATGTTTAGAGTTTGCTTTTTCACACAAATGCAACTCTACGTAAATATCATTTTAAATACTTGCAAAAGATAAAAAACAAAATTTTGAATACAAAGGTTTAATTTTATTTTTTAAGATAGTTGTAGCTATTTGTAAATACTATTTCAAATATTTCAAAAGATAGAAACTAAAATTTTAGGTGCCCAAACTTAAGTTTATTTTCCAAATAGATATAACTATCTATAAACACTATTTCAAATATTTTAAAAAAATAAAAACAAAATATTAAATACACATACTAAAGTTTATTTTTCTAGATAGACAAAACTATCTACAGACACTACTTCAATTATTCTAAAAATTTAACAATAAAATTTTAACACACAAATTAAGTAAGCATTTCTCAACAAATACAACTCTCTGTAAATATCATTTCAAATATTTCAAAAAATGAAGTATAAAATTTTGAATACATAAACTTAAGTTTATTTTTCCAAACCGATGTAACTGTCTATAAGTATAGTTTCAAATATTTCAAAAAAAATAAAAAAAATAGAACTTTAAATGCAGATACTTAAGTTCACTTTTCATGTAGATGCAATAGTCTTTAAACACCGCTTTAGATATCACACAAATGTAAAATATTAACTACACAAACTTAGTTTTGCTTTTCCTAATGGATGCAACTATCTGTAAATATTATTTCAAATATCCTAAAAAAATAGAATAAAATATTTGAAATGCATAGGCATAAGTTCCCTTTTCTAGATAGACAAATTATTTGTAAATCATGTTTCAAATACTCTTAAAAAATAAAAAATAGAATTTTCAATACAGACACTTAAGTTTGATTTTTAGACTAACGTACCAAACTATAAACACCATTTCAAAAATTTGAAAAAATAAAAAATAAATTTTTAAATACACAAACTTAAGTTTGATTTTTTAGACAAATACAACTATCCATAAATACCATTTCAAATATTATAAAAAATAAAGAATAAAATTTTAAATATGCAAAATTAAGATTGCATTTCTAGATAGATGCAACCATCTGTAAATAACATTTTTGATATTCTAAAAAATAAATATAAGATTTTAGATACAAAGTATTAAGTTTATTATTCCAGACAGAAACTAATATTTGTAAACACTACTTTAAATATTCCAAAAAATTAAAATATAAAGTTTCAAATACACAGACGTTACTTTATTTTCTTTAAACAGACGTAATAATTTGAAAACACTGATTCAAATATTCTAAAAAAATAAAACTTTAATATAGAGACTTAAGCTTATTTTTTAGAAAGATGCAACTCTCTCTAAACACCATTTTAAATATTAAAAAAAAAATTAATATAAAGACTTATTTTTTTTGCTAGACAGATACAAGAGTCTATAAACACTATTTCAATTTTCTTTTAAAAAAATTTGAAGATATAAACTTAAGTTTTCTTTTCCTGATCATAAATACCAATTCAAATATTTTGAAAAATTAAAATTAAAAATTTAAATACACAAACTTAAGTTTATTTTTTTAGATAGAAACAATAATCTGTAAATACTATTTCAAATATTTTAAAAAAATTATTAAATATTAAATACACAGAGTCAATTTTATTTGTTCTAGATAGATGTAATATTTGCGAACACAAAAGAATAAATAATAGAATTTTAACTATAATACTTAAATTTTTTTTTTAGATAGATACAACTAACTGTAAATACTATTTTAGATATATCAAAAAATAAATAATAAAGTTTTAGACATGCATATTTAACTTTACTTTTTTAGATAGACATAACTCTCTGTAAATATAGTTTTAAATATTTTTTTAAAAAATAAAAATTAAATTTTAAATACACTGACTTTAGTCAGCTTCTCAAAATAGACATAACTCTCCATAACACTATTAAATATTTTAAACAAAAGAAATAAAATTTTAAATATACATACATAAATCTGTCTTTTTTGACAAATGTAACTTTCTATAAATACAATTTCAAATATTTTGAACCAATAAAAAATAAAATTGTAAATACACATACTTTGTTTGCTTCTCTAGTCAAGCATGACTATCAGTAGGTACCATTTTAAATATTCTAAAAAGCTAAAAAATAAAATTTCAAACATACAAACCTAAGTTAGCTTTTCTCAATAGATGCAAATATCTATAAATAACATTTTAAATATTTTGAGAAAGTAAAAAAATAAAATTTTAAATACACAAACTTAAACTTGCTTTCCCTAATAAATGCATCTCCTTATAAATACCATTTTAAATATTTTAAAAAAATAAAATTTCAAATACATAGACTTATGTTTTCTATGTAAATAGACACAATGATTTGTGAATACTATTTTAAATATTCAAAAAACAAAAAAAAAATTAAATAGACATACTTAAGTTTATGTTTTTAGATCGATGTAACTATCTATAAGCATCATTTCAAATATTCTAAAATAATAAAATAAATAATATATTAAATATAGAAGCTTAAGTTTACTTTTCTATATAGATGCAACTGTCTGGGAACATTATTTCAATATTCAGAATAAAGAGAAAAAGCTAAATACAAAGATTTAAGTTCGTTCTTTTAGATAGATGTAATTATGTATAAATACCATTTCCAATATTCTCAAAATAAAAAAAATAAAACTTTAAATGCATATACTTAAGCATGTGTTTCATGACAGATATAATAGTCATTAAATATTGGTTTGGATATTCCAAAAATGGTAACACTTAAAATATATGAACTTACTTTTGCTTTTCTAGAATGACATAATTGTCTGTTAATACTGTTTCAAATATTCTAAAAATATAAAAAAAATTTGAATATATAAACTTAAGTTTATTTTTTTAGATAGATGCAACCATCTGTAAACTCTATTTTAAATGCTCCAAAAATATAGAAAAAACTTTAATATAGAGAAATAATTTTATTTTTCAGACAAACACTACTATCTATGAACACCTTTTCAAATATTCTGAAAAATAAAAAAGTTTGAAAAATAAAATTTTAAATGTACAAACTTAAGTTTGATTTTCTAGACAAATGTAACTGTTCAAATATTTTGGAAAGATAACAAATAAAATATTAGATACATGAACTTAATTTTTCTTTCCCACACAGATATAAATATCTATAAGCACTGCATCAAATATTTTTAAAAAATAGTAAATAAATTTTAAAGACGCAGACATAAGTTTGTTCTTTTAGACAAACATACCCTTCAGTAAACTGCATTTCAAATATTTTAAAAATTTGAAATATAAATTTTAGATTCATAGACTTTAGCTCACCTTTTCAGATAGATGCAATAGTCAGAAAATATTATTTCAAATATTTAAAAAAATAATAGAATTTGTAATGCACAGGCTATAGTTTGGTTTTTCAAATAGATGTAGCTATTTGTAAATATCATTTTAAAAATTATAAAAAATAAAAAATAAAATTTTCAATACACAGACTTAATTTTATTTTTTAGATAGACGCAAGAGTTTATAAACTATGTCTTAAATTTTTTAAAAAATAAAAAATAAAATTATAAATACATAGACATATGCTTGCATTTTGAGATAGATGCAATAGTTTATAAACATTCTTTCAAATATTTAAAAGAAATAGAAAATAAAGTATTAAATATGTATACTCAATTTTATCTTTTCAAACAGATGTAACTATCTATGAATACTATTTCATACATGCTAAAAAAAATAAAATTTTTAACGCAAAACATAAATTTCTTTTTGTAGACAGAGGCAATTGTTGGTAAATACCATTTCATATTTTTGAAAAAAGTAAAAAATAAAATTTTAAATATACAAACTTAAGTTCATTTATCAAGATAGATATAAATATCTCTAAACACCATTTTAAATATTTGAAAAATGAAAAATAAAATTTTAAATACATATTCCTATGTCTAACTTTCTAGATAGACATAACTATCAATATACACTATTTTAAATATCTTTAAAAATAAAATAAAATTTTAAATATACAGACTTAGACATACATTTCCAAATAGATATAATTATCTATTTTAATCATTTCGAATCTAACAAAAAGTAAAAAAATAAATATTAAATACATAGAATTAATTCTTCTTTTATAGGTAGATGCCAGAGTCTGTCAACACCATTTCAAATATTTCTAAAAAATATTTAGATATAGAGATTAGATTTTCTTTTCTTGAGGAGGTAACTACCATCAATACCACTTCAAATATTCCAAAAAAAAATAATAAAATTTTAAATACACAAACCTAATATCACCTTTCAAGATAGGTGAAATAATCCATAAATACCATTTCAAATATTCAAAAAATAGAAAATAAAGTATTCAATACATAGACTTAATTTTGCTTTTCTAAATATTTATAATTCTCTATATAAATTATTTCAAACATGACAAAAAAAAAAAGAAATAATAAAATTTGAAATACAAGACTCAAATTTTTCTTTTGAGAAATAAATAATTGTCGGTAAATATCATTTCAAATATTTCAAAAAAAATAAATAATTCAGTATATAGAGTTAACTTTGTCTTTTTAGACACATATAAATATCTATAAGTACCATCTTAAATATTTGAAAAAAATAAAAAATAAAATTTTAGATACACATGCTTAAGCTTACTTTACTAGATAGATGTGGCTATTTATAAATATCACTTAATATATTTTAAAAGAAAAAAACTAAAATCTTAAATACACAGACTTAAGTTTGTTTTTTCATACAAATGCAACTCTATGTAAATATCATTTCAAATATTTAGAAAAGATAAAAAATAAAATTTTGAATATAGAGGTTTAAATTTATTTTTTTAGACAGATGCAATTTTGTATAAGTACTATTACAAATATTCTAAAAGATAGAAATTGAAATTTTAGATACCCAAACTTAAATTTATTTTCTAGATAGATGTAACTATTTATAAACAATATTTCAAATATATTTGTAAAAAATAAAAATAAAATATTAAACACACATACCTAAGTTTATTTTTCTAGATAGATGTTTCTTAAATAAATATATATCTATATGTTTAAAATTTTTTTTTATTTTTTTAAAATATTTAAAATAGTGTATACGGATAGTTATCTAGAAAGGTAAACTTATGCATATGTATTTAAAATTTTATTATTTTTTTTTAAATATTTAAAATGGTGTTTTGGGATAGTTATGTCTATCCAAATAAATAAACTTAAGTATGTATATTTAAACTTTTATTTTTTTATTTTATTTTTCAAATATATGAGATGGTATTCACCAACAATTGCTTCTATCTAGAAGAGCAAATTTAAGTTTTGCATTAAGAATTTTATTCATTTTTTGGTTTGTGTGAAATAGTATTTATAGAAAATTACATCCATTTGAAAAAGGTAAAATTGAGTATGTGTATTTAATATTTTTATTTTCTATTTTTTGAAATATTTTAAATATTGTTTACAAACTATTGTATTTATCTCGAAAAGCAAATTTATGTCTATGCATTTAAAATTTTATTTTTTATTTTTTAAAATATTTGAAACATAATTTATAAACTCTTGTGTCTGCCTAGAAAATGAAATTAAGTTTGTGTGTTGAAAATTTTATTTTTTATTTTTTGTAATATTTAAAATGGTGTTTATAAATAGCTACATCTATTTAAAAAACCAAAATATGGTCTGTGCATTACAAATTTTATTTTATTTGTTTCTAAATATTAAAATGGTATTTATAGACTGTTGTATCTATCCGACAAAGTAAGCTAAAGTTTGTGAATTTAAATTTTATATTTCATATTTTTAAAATATCTGCAATGGAGTTTATAGAAAGGTATGTCTATCTAAGAAAACAAACTTATGCCTATGTCATTAATTTTATTTTTATTTTTTTGAAATATTTTAGATAGTATTTACAGATATTTATATTTGTGTGAGAAAGCAAAATTAAGTTTGTGTATCTAATATTTTATTTGTTAACCTTTCAAAATATTTAAAATAGTATTTACATACTATTGGTGTTCACAGACAATTGCATCTATATAGAAAAGTGAACTTAAGTTTCTACATATAATATTTTATTTTTTGTTGTTTTAGAATATTTGAAATGATGATTATAGATAGTTACATCAATCTAGAAAAGTAAACTTATGTTTATGTATTTAATAATTTATTTTTTATTTTTTAGAATATTTAAAATAGTATTCACAAATAGCTGCATCCATTTACAAAATGAACTTAAGTCTGCATACTTGAAATTGTATTTTTTAAATATTTAAAATAGTATTTAAGGTAGATGCATTTATTATGAAAAGTAAATTTAAGTCTATGTATTAAAAATTTTATCTTTTACTTTCTCAAATTGAAATGTTATTTATAGATAGTTGCATCTATTGAGAAAAGCTAACTTAGGTCTCTATGTTTACAATTTTATCTTTTTACCTTTTAGAATATTTAAAATAGTGTCTTAGGATAATTATACTTATCTACAGAAGCAAACTTAAGTTATGTATATTTAAATTTTTATTTTTTATTGGTTCTATATATTTGAAGTTGTGTTTACAAAAAATTACATATGTTGCAAAAAGCATATTTAAGTATGTGTATTCAAAATTTTATTTTTTTAGAATATTTGAAATAGTGTTATGGAGAGTTATGTCTGTTTTGAAAAATTAACTAAAGTCTATCCATTTAAAATAACTTTTAGATATTAAAAATAGTGTTTATTGACTATTACATCCATCTAGAAAGGTGAACATAAGTCTCTATATTTATATTTTTTATCTTTTCTTTTTTTGAAATATTTTAGATGGTGCTTACAAACTCTTACTTTTGTATAGAAAAGAAAACTTAATTCTGTGTTTTTCAAATTTTATTATTTATCTTTTAAAATATCTAAGATTTATTTACAAAATTGTTATACATTTTTGAAAAGGTAAACTTAAATCTGTGCATTTAAAATTTAAATTTTATTTTTTAAAAAATATTTAAAACTATATTTATAAAGAATTATGTCTATCTAAAAAGTGAACTTAAGTATACATATTTATAATTTTATTTTTTATTTTCTTGATATATTTGAAATAGTATTTACTAATAGTTACATCTGTTTAAAAAAATAAATTTAAGTATTATAAATAAAATTTTATTATTTATTCTTTTGGTATATCTAGAATCGTATTTGCAAATAATTATATTTATTTAGAAAAGAAAAATTGACTCTATGTATTTAATATTTTAGTATCTATTTTCTTAAATATTTAAAATAGTGTTTACATATTATTGTTTCTATCTAGAGAAATAAACTTAAATCTATGTATTTAAAATTTTATTTTTTATTTTTTAGCATATTTGTATTTGGTGTTTATGGATAGTTGTGTCTATCAGGAAAAAGCAAACTTAAGTCTATATCTTTAACATTTTATTTTTTAAAAAATAAAATTTTGAAATGGTGTTTATAAACTCTTGCATCTGTCTAGAAAAGAAAAATTAAGTCTTTATAATTAAAATTTTATTTTTTATTTTCAGAATATTTAAAATAGTATTTATAGAAAGTTGCGTCTATCTAAAAAAATAAGCTTAACTCTATGTATTAGACTTTTATTTTTAAGAATATTTGAATCAGTGTTTGTAAAATGTTGCATCTGATTGAAAAAATAAACTAAAGTTAGTGTAATTAAAATTTTACATTTTACTTTTTTGAAATATTTAAAATGGTGTTTATAAATAGTGGTGTTTGTCCAGAACAATGAACTTAATTCTTTGTGTTTAAAATTTTATTATTTATTTTCAAAATATCAAAAATAGTATTGGTAGATAGTTGCATCTATTTAGAAAAGCAAAGTTAATTTTGCAAATTTAAAAAAAAATTTCAAATATTTGAAATGGTATTTACCAATAGCTATATTTGTCTAAAAAATAAAACTTAAGTTTGTATATTTAAAATTTTATTTTTTATTCTTTTAAAATTTTTGAAATGGTGTTCAAAGTTAGGTATGCCTGTCTGAAAAGCGAACTTAAGTGTCTATGTTGAAAATTCTATTTTTTATATTTTTAGAGTATTTGAAATATTATTTACAAATAGTTGGTTTGTTTAGAAAAGAGAGAGATGTCTATGTACTTTAAATCTTTTTTTCTATTTTACTAGAATATTAGAAACAGTATTTATAGATAGTTGCATTCGTTAGGAAAAGTAAAACTAAGTCTGTGTAGTTAAAATTTTATTTTTGTGTGATATCTAAAATGGTTATTAAAGACTATCGCATCTAGACAAAAAGTGAACTTAAGTATGTACATTTAAAGTTATATTTTTTTATTTTTTGAAATATTTGCAACTATTCTTACAAACAGTTACATCAATCTAGAAAAATAAACTTAAGCCTATGTATTCAAAATTTTATTTTTTACTTCTTGAAATATTTGAAATGATGTTTATAGGTAGTTGCATTTGTTGAGAAATGTCTACTTAAGTTTTTGCGTTAAAAATTTTATTTTTTAATTTTTGGAATATTTGAAATGGTGTCCGTAGACAGTTATGTCTATCAAGATAAGCGAACTTAAGTATGTGTATTTAATATTTTATTTTTATTTTTTAAAATATTTGAAATAGTATTTATAGATAGTTACACTATCTCAAAAATAAACTTAAGTTTGTGCATCTAAAATTTTAACTTATATCTTTTGAAATATTCGAAATAGTATTTACAGATTACAGATGGCTACATCTATTTGAAAAATTAATTTTAAACCTCTATATTCAAAATTTTTTTTATCTTTTCCAAATATTTGAAATAATATTTATGTAGAGTTGCATCTATGTGGAAAAGTAAGCTTAAGTCTATATATTTAAAATTTTATTTTTTATTTTTTAAAATATTGAAAATTGTGTTTATAGATAGTTATATCTGTTTAGAAAAGTAAACTTAAGTCTATGTATTTAAAATTTATTTTTAGTTTTTAAGAATATTTGAAACAGTATTTACCGATAGTTGCTTCCTTCTAAGAAGTCAAATTTAAGTCCTGTATTTTAAATTTTATTATTTTTTTGTCATGTTTGAAATAGTATTTATAGATAATTACAACTATTTAGAAAAGTGAAATTAAGTCTCTGTGTATTTAATACTTTATTTTTTTCTAGAATATTTGAAATGTTATTTATAGACTGTTACATCTATCTTGAAATGTGATCTTAGGTTTCTATATTTAAAATTTTATTTTTTATTTTTTTCGGAATATTTGAAGTGCTATTGATCGATAGTTACGTTATCAAGAAAGGGAAGCCCAAGTCTCTATATTTAAAATACTTTTGTGAAATATTTGAAATATTATTTACAAACTTTTGCATCTATCTATAAAAGTAAAATGAAGTCTATATATTTAATATTTATTTTGTATTTTTTGTATGATTTAAAATGGTGTTTATAGATAATTATATCTGTTTTAAAAGTAAGTCTAAGTTTGTATATTTAAAATTTTATTTTAAAAAAATATTTGAAACAGTGTATATGGATAGTTATATCTATCTAGAGAGGAGAATTTAGGCATATGTATTTAAAATTTTATTTTTCATTTTTTAAATATTTAAAATGGTGTTTAGGGATAGTTATGTCTATCTAGATAAATAAAATTAAGTATGTATATTTAAAATTTTATTTTTTTATTTTTTTCAAATATATGAAATGGTATTTACCAATAATTGCTTTTGTCTGGAAGAACAAATTTAAATTTTGCACTAAGAATTTTATTATTATTTTTAGCATGCATGAAACAATGTTTATAGATAATTATATTTGTTTCAAAAGGCAAAATTGAGTATGTGTATTTAATATTTTACTCTTTTTTTGGAATATTTCAAATAATATTTTCAAATTGTTGCATCTATCTTGAAAAGTAAAGTTATATTTGTGTATTTAAAATTTAATTTTTTATTTTTTAAATATTTGAAATATAGTTTATAAACTCTTGTGTTTGTCTAGAAAATAAAATTAAGTATGTGTTTTGAAAATATTTTTTATAATATTTAAAATGATGTTTATAAATAGCTACATCTGTCTAAAAAATTAAACTACAGTTTGTGCATTAAAAATTTTATTTATTTTTTTAAAATATTTGAAATGGTGTTTTATAGGCTGTTGCATCTATTTGAAAAAGTTAGCTAAAGTATGTGAAGTTAAAATTTTATATTTCACATTTGTGAAATATTTGAAATGGAGTTTACAAAATGGTACGTCTATCTAAAAAAATAAACTTATGTCTGTGTCTTTACAATTTTATTTTCTTTTTGATATATTTGAAACAATATTTACCAACAGTTATATCTGACTAAAAAAATAAATTTGAGTATTATAGTTAAAATTCTGTTATTTATTTTTTTTAGTATATCTAGAATCATGTTTGTAAATAATTATATCTATTTGAAAAAATGAAATTTACTCTATGTATTTAATAT